>WYDI02023146.1:65996-90167 GCA_009867235.2 Psittacus erithacus
GTCTCATGCTCTGCCAGGGAGGAGGGGAAGCCGGAAGGAAGCAGAGACAGGACACCTGACCCAAACTGACCAAAGAGCTATTCCATACCATAGCACATCATGCCCAGGATGTAAACTGGAGGCAGTTACCCAGAAGGGCTAGATCACTGATCAGGTCGGCCTGGGTATTGGTTGGCAGGTGGTGAGTGGTTGTATTCTCTTCCCTTGTTATTTCCCTTATCATTATTGGCGATAGCAATAGTAGTTTTGTGTTATAGAATCATAGAATAGTTACGGTTGGAAAGGACCTTAAGATCATCTAATTCCAACCCCTGTGCCGTGGGCAGGGACACCTCACACTAAACCAAAAACTAAACCCAAAACTGTGTCCAACCTGGCCTTGAACACCGCCAGTGCACTTGAACACTGCAAGCACACACTGCCAGCTCATGTTCATTTTCTCATCAACCAACACCCTCAAGTCCTTCTCTGCAGGGCTGCTCTGAATCTCATCTCTGCCCAACCTGTAGCTGTGCCTGGGATTGCTCTGACCAAGGTGTAGGACCTTGCACTTGGCATGGTTAAACTTTATAAGGTTGGCATCAGCCCACCTCACAAGCATGTCAAGGTCCCTCTGGATGGCATTCCTTCCCTCCAGCATATCAACCAAACCACACAGCTTGGTGTCACCAGCAAATGAGGGAATTCTGAGCAAAATCACAGCCTGTGGATGTAGGCAAAAATACACATTAAGACAACTACAGAAGACCTTCCTCCAGGTGCAACAGCACACCTGAAAAGTGAATTTTCTCTGAAAGAGCTGGGCTCATGCACCTGCCAATCAGGCAGGCACCATAAAATGCACAGGCTGTGAGTTAAGAAATAATATTTTACCAGTCTAGTGGGCGCTTTACTAATGTTTATATAAAAATGTTTCATAATCCTTGCTATGTTTCTGGCTTTATTTATTTCCCACCCTCTGTTCTTTGTCTTTTTCCCTCTTTTTCCAGGGTTTGCCTCTCATTCTTGTGCTTGGTTATCTTTTGAAGTAGCCTTTCCCCACTGCTCCCGCACTCTTCCCAGTGGGCTTTTCTCCCCTGGCTTTACTGAGCTGTAGTATTCTTTCCCATGCATGTTTTAGATCTATGTGGGTACTTATGCTGCAGACTTTCTTATTCTATGAACGTACTTGCTACGTTGCAGGCTTGAGCTGATTTGGCTCATCTCAATGGATTTTGCATCTGTTTTTGCACTCTCATTTTATCTGCTGGTTCAATTGCTTTAGTGTAGGGCACGGAGGGGCTTCTTGGGCTGGCATTAAGCAGTCATTAAACAAGGAGTGTGGTGGTGCTCCTTGCTCTCTCCTGCATGAGAGGGAGGAGCAGGGAGACAAGAAGTGACTTGAAGTCACTCAACTGTCAGATGTGACAGCAGGAGTAGAAATGGGGCTTCCACCTTCTTTCTTATCTCTAAAAATGCCATGAACTGTCATTCCCACTGTACTGTCCTTTAGAGACCTTTAGATATGAGCTGTAACTGGTGCATAGGAGAAACTGCACACTGAAATCAGTCTGTTAGGAGTTAAATATAGACATTTCTAGCCAATATGACAGAAAGAGACTGTAGCCAATTTTCCTCGCATCAATCACTTGTAAAGTTGTGTTTTCAAAGTGCATGTTAAATACAAAAGATTGATCTGAGCTGTCTAAGGTGATCCATTTCATCTTTCCTGTAGCTATCAAATAATAGCAAGAAAGTTGGTTTGCTGTCTCACATCCAATTAGGTAACAAAATTAACTGGCCATATTTAAGACAGCTACTCCCTATTTGTGAAAATGTTGGGGAAATCACTGGGAGAAAAAAATAGGGTTTGAGTGTTATTGAAAATAAATCTAGTTTTTTAGACAATGAAAACGTTTTTTTCTTTAAGTTAAAGCAGAATGTATGCAGCCTGTTTCTAATTCACATTGTCCATGAAATTAAAGCAGTGTATTCATCTTGACTTTCATGCTTGTTGTCCCTAGTAAAAAATGTTCTACATCAAATGCTCATTATTTGCTGAGGTTGTTTACTGTTAAGTTTGTGTATGATTGCAAATTAAACAAGCACATTGAAACTCCATCATCTAACATATGGCCACTATTCATATCTGGCAAGGCCTATTTTTCTCATTGAGTACTGAAAAACCACTGCAGATGTAGTATTTTCCTTGATACTGAAACAGTGCTGTGTATCAAATCTTCTGCTAAACCGAAAGTACAGGAGATAAGCATGAAGGGGTAGTATAAAAACAAGCTGAAATATTATTTCATACCTGAAATAATAACTAAACTTGTTCTTTGCAAGTGATTGAATGTTAACATTAGCTTAATGGAAGGTAAGAAAGTAATGATTTTGTCAGTGACTGTATGTACAAATATCCAGCAGAACTACACTGATTAATTATTGCTACATCAAAATTACAGTCAAATGGGTTATAGTAATATTTTTTAAAATATACTGGGGTTTTTAGAGTCAAATTTCTTCTATGCCTATACCAGATATAACTTAGAAAGGATTCCTTTTCAGAAGATTACTGCTTGATGCTTTCTGAAGACCTGGCACTTGTGGAGCCTCTCATGTTGGTCACCTAAGATGTGATACGCTCAGTGCTATTATTTTGTAATTTTGTCCACTTTCATTCATAAAAATGATTTTAAAAAAGCAGCAGATTTACTAAAGCGGAAAAAAATCTTCACTACCACTTTTTCTCCCTGATGGATGACTACTTTCTAAGCATCAAGCTGTGCAAGTGTGCAAAACCCAGTATGTTCTCTTCAGTATAATCTCCTCAAGGCCATACTTTCAGAAGCTTCTGAGTTGGCCAGGAAATGCTCCTGGCAGCACACTTGGCTAGTGATGGACATTGTTTCTGCTTGACATGGATGCTTCATGTGGGTAAAAACACCCTCCCAACTACAGCTGCTTCACATGGACTATTGCTGCATGCTGTAGGAGAGCCCACTGGCTGTTTATCTTCGCCTCCAGCTGCTACAACCTATCTATCATGGTAATTGATTTCTCTCCCTCACTTAAGGACCTTCATCTGGTCTCTCCTGTTTGGAGCCTGATCTCACAGGAGTCTGGGAAGCCGTAGCCTACTGACATCTGCGACAGATGAAGAAGTAAAAGTGAAGGATGAGACACTGCCACCCTCAAGCAAAGCCTGTCACACTGCTCTTCTGATTTCTTCCTATTTCCTTTCTGTTACTGCCACTCTTGGAAAGACGAAGCCCTAGGGTGTCAGAGACGAGCTGGTACAAAGGCTGGTACAAAGCTGGTCCAACAGTTACTGGCTAAGAACACGAGAAGCTTTAAACTCAAGTTTGAAAATTACATGACAGTATCACATTGACAGTGTTGCTGCTCACTGTGAGCCCTGGATCTTCCTATTCCCAGTGGCCCACCAGTAGGCTTTGCAATGGGGTAATCATCAGCTGCATCAGTGGGGTAAATGGGGCTGAGTTTTCCCCATGACCTACAGTTGTGAGCATGCAAAGTCACAGCAGCCAGGCATCCACGGCTGGGTAGATGAAAGCTGTATAATCTGGGAATGGCATGTGACAAGCTGCCGGAGGAGAAAGGGCTGACAGCAAAACAGGGAGAGTAGCAAGTTTTATCTTCCATGTGGCAGCATTTGGTGATAAAACAGGATTGGGATTTATGTTCCAGAATCGGACTTGTCACTGGCCAAGAAGAAACATTTCATGGGACAAGTAGCAACATCGACAGAACACGCATGTGCCATTTACATTTCTGAATGACCCAAGAATGCCAGCACAAGGGAATAGCTGACATCAAACCATTACTTCTTTAGGCCTCCATACCTTTATCTTGGTCTCATACCCTGCACAATTTAACCCTTGGGTCTCCAACTGTAAATTTATCTTTTGTAAGACAGTGCAACTGAGCAAAACGCATTGGAGAATGAGGTGACCCAGCTGAGTTAAAGAGAAATGGAGATTAATAAGCAGCCGTGGAGGTCAGGCTACAAGTGCTATACAATTGCTCATGAATGGTACAGAATTTTACAGTATCACATTTGACACAGGGATTAAGTTTCTTAAATTCTGCTGTTAAAGAAGAAAATGATGCATTTTTCACACCATAAGGAGAAGTCATAGTTGGCAGCAGAGACAAATTTACAGGAACATGCAGGTACCCACAGCTGTTGGCAGACTTCTTGTGAAAGTGATAAAGGGAGGGAGCAGCCTGGTCTTATCCGGCGGGAGCCCTGTCAGCTTTTCTTCGTGGGCTCCACCTGCAGCAGGGAGGCACCAACCTGCAGGTGGTTTGATGACACTTGGGCACAGTCCAACGCATCAAATTAAATCACTGGTGAAGGCAAAAGGAAGACTTTGCAACTCATATTGAAGAGGACCTGCCCTCTGTTATTTAAAATCAGATTGTTCCTGTCATCAGCTTATTTCCTACTGTGGTATGTTGGTGAGAAGATGGACATCATATGCTACCATGTCAAGGATGGATACAAAATCTTGCTTCAGAGAAAGCTTGTCATTCTGATGCACTCAGTCCTACAAAAATGATTGCTTGCTACTTTCTACAAATTATGATTGCTTGTTATATTTTTTCACTGTCACGGGGCAAAATGTCTTTTAATGCTTCACCTCCATTCCATAGCTCCGTGTAAGCCTGTGGTTTGGAGTGGGGAGGAGAAAGGTGCCAGGCACAGGAATGAGACAAGATGATCTTGTGGTCATTCATGTAGCTTGTCACTAGCTCCAGGGGGGGAAGTAACAGCTCTTGTGAAGGCCCTGACAGCCTTCACAAGGCCCTGAAACCAGCTGGGATAGCAGGGAAAATACACAGGAGGAAAAGTCCTGGCATGAAGAACCTGTTACTCATGTGGAAAAAGCCCACCAGAGAGTGTAAAGCTGACCCAGCAGTGCCATCACTCTGGGGGGATGCAGAGGGGTCTGAAAGCACGTTAACACCAGGTCACCAGTGCTTTTTCCTGGCACGTTCTGCACCCGCACAGCACAGATACACAAAAATACCTGCTTCTGCAGGGGTACATAGGAGACCTGCTGTTTGCTCACGGCAGTGTGCAGACAGCGAAAAGGACAGTGCTTCCTGTCGTGGGCAGTGAGAGAGCCACCATTGCCCCATGGCTCTCTGCCTGACCTGAAGTATGTGCCCTGCAGCCAAGGGACACCTTGTCCTCTGGAGGATGCACTGTGCTTTTCCTGATGCAAAAGGAAATTATCCACGTTTCAGCTCCATGGGGGTCTTTTCCAAAAGGAGGAAGCGCCACAGGGAAAAAATGAAAATGACACCCTTCTTGTTCCAAAAAACACAGCTCTCCTCCCAAACCCCTAATTACAATGGGAAGATTTAATATACAAACCAGCAGAAGTGACTCAGCTCACGGGAAAGATGTCCAGTGTTTCAGCTGAGCAGCCGCACATCGTTGGCTTTCTATGAGGAGAGACTACTGTTCATCATTCCCTGGAAAGTGCCTGATGTTTTGATTGTAAGTGCCTGATGTTTTGTTTACAGGGGATGTAAGCAATGGCCTGTTGTCTCTCACTTGCAAGGGAGGCAAATTCCAGTGAAAGAGAGAGGTGGGGACCGCCCGGAGAGCAAGCCTGGTGTTCTAGGCTCTCAGAGCTGTGGTAGAGGTTGGGCTGTCATCCTGCAACATTGACTGCACCCAAACCTTTTTCAACAGGCACTTCTTGAGTCTGATCTTGAGTATCTCCATCCTCCCCAGGCAGGCTTGGACAGTGTTTAACTAGCTACATTGTGAGAACTTTTTTCTTGGTATCTAAACTAAGTGTCCTCTGATCTGTCCTGGCCATCTCATGCCACATGGGCACCAAAGAGCCTTGATTTTCCTTGCAGCCTTGCCCTTGCTCTTACTTGCCTCTACTGAGGTCCAATTTTATGTCATTCAGCTCAGGCATTATATATTTTCAAATACACAATGGATGTTGGGCACCTGATAGAATCATAGAATGGTTCTACAGAGCATGTAGATATGCTATAGTTCAACATAGCGTGTGTGTACGTATATATGTTTATGTAGGTATTTATGAGTTTTTACACACACACATATATATTAAGTTAGCACTATTCTTCTATTTTTATGGTAATTACTTGTTATGGATAAAAAACATGAAGCTTCAAGGCAAGTAAATTAACTTGTAAATTCATGCAAAACTCCATGAATGGTTCTGGTCTGAATAATAAGAAGGAAAAAACCAAAAAAGAACACCATTTTTCAACATTTGATAAGCAAAATAGGAAAAAATTATAGATTTTTTGGTAGGTTTTTATCTGAAAATTAGTTTGTTCTAAAAGTTTTGAATCATGTAGAATGTTTTAGTCAACTGGAAGTACCACTGAGAAGGGAAGTATTCTGATGGTGAAACAAACACATGCAATTTGAAATTGGGGACAATCTGATATAATTTCCCTTCTGTCTCTCCCACATTGGCTGGTGAATTGAGGAGAATTAATGGCTTCCACTGTCCCTCAATATAGGGGTGCAGGAATCCTTGTACCCTGGATTTGTGACCACAACAGCCTGTGAATCGCAAAAGAGCATTTAAGCACAGGACTTTGACTGCAAGTAAGAATATACCTTTGGGGAAATCTAATGATCAGATAATACACAGACACATTTATTAGTAGGAATCCATTGCATAAAATGCATGGATAAGTCAAAACATTGATTAAAATACCACCCAGGTAAATCAGTTTCCCAGGCAATATATGCAGAGCACTGCCATGTAACCGCCCTGAGGCAGCCAGCAAAAATGCTAGAGCAGCCTGCCAAATAGCTAGATGTTGCTGATGGAAAAAATTAGCCTCAGTACATTGGCATCTGGAGTCTGTGACTACCATCCAAAAAGAAAAGGGACTGGTGCTGTGGAATTGAGTAATTGCACTCCAGAAGCCTACCACAAGTCTGCTGTGGCTTTGTCGTTAAAGAAAAATTAAAGAAAAAAAATAGGTGTTTTTAATTAAAAAATAAGGCTTTGAAAGTACAGAAAGTAAGATGTTAGGGGAAGAGATACAATTAGCTGGATGAAAGGAATCACAGTGTCTGTGTGTGTCTGCGTAAAACACAAGCGTATACGCATATGTGCGCATGTGCCAGTTTGTGTTTCTGAGTATTTGTTTCTGTGTTAATTCTGTGTCCATTTCACAAAAAATTATATGCTCCATTTACTTGAGATTCCAAAGTATATTACTTGAAGAAAAAAAGGCAATTTCTGAGCATAGCCCATGTTTTAGCAATTATATTCCTTTCTCTCTTTTTTCTCTCCTTTTTCTGGTTTGGGTTTTTTTTTTTTATCATTATTTTGGGGGGAGCTGTCAGATGGAGGCAATAACCCCCTGTTGTGATCCCCAGGGTGGGGGTGTAGCTGAAGCGACAAAAGTGGAGCCAGTAGAAATAAATTGCCAGTCTTTAATCTGAAACATGCTTATTCATAAGAGAAATTTACAGGAATCATGATACATTAATACAAACCTTCTAGTTTTATCTGACTAGTCACAGTTTGCTTTACTGCTGATGCCCAGTGAAATGACGCTGAAACCCCTCTGTTTATATTTCTGCATGGCATTTGCTTTTGAAGACTTTAGTTGCAGGTGCTTATAAGTCCTTCCCTCCAAAACAGCAATAGCACATACTTCTCATATTTGAAACTTTAAAGAAAATCCACTTAGGCCTTTTCCCATCAAATTAAAAGTTGCTGTATTTCTTGTACAGGACTGGCTGAAGGATGGTGTAAGTTTAAAACCTCAGGTCTAGAGAACATCCAGTTCTCTGAGAGGAATACACTCAGTGCCAGGTTACCCATTTCTAAGAATTCAAGTATTTATTAATGATAAACTGCCCAATGTGTGGAAATAAAATACTGTTTTATCTGTTTTATATATATACATACCTATATAAATGCATGGATTTGATAAAACTTGATCTCTCCTCTCCCCTACCCACTTCAGAGGCAGTGAGAGAAAGCATATTATTTGTTGTAGACATTGATGGGATTAATCATATACTTAAGGGAGCTCTTTAAGTGCTTTGCTGGGTGATGGCCTAAAGAGCCATGTGTGCTGCACCCAGTGAGGGATGGAATGCAATTACATTGTAGCCCAGACTTTTCTGGATGTCTCTTTGGCCTTCAGCGCTATTTGTGTGTGTCAGACAGGAAATAAACCTCACTTTCTTTAAACAGAGCAACAAATAGGACATGGTTCATATGCCATGGTGGAATACTCACAGAACAAGACAGGTATTTCTGCCTGCCACAGCCTTTCCACACTACAAGCCGATGTGCAAGAAGGTGAGGGAGGAATTAGCTAGAGGTCACTACTGGATGAAAATACCTGGTGTCAAGAGGGGTGTTCAGAGGTGTGTTGGAAGACACACTCTTTTCATGCGGAATGCTAGAAGACATGCTGAATTCAGTGTTTATTTTCAGAGACAGTTGTTGTATGCTTTATCAATGGCAGATAAGAAACGTTACTGATAAATATTTTAAAATGTTTTTAACCATATCTGGAAAGCTATTCTTCTTAAAATCAAATGAAGCAGAAACAGAATGCAAGAACAAGGCAAGACACAGGTTATTGCAGGAAAAAGCTCATTGTCTTAAACACAATCTTATGCAGCAAAGCACTTAAGCAGGTACTTAAGTTTTGGCATATACCTAACTTCTTTCCCTCATCATAGCCATGATTACAGGGCATTCATTTGCTCTTTGTAGTGTCCTCAGGTCCTGAGATCTTTTTGCTTTCACAAAGAAACCACAGTAATCAATCAAAAGGCATTAGCATTCCCACTGCTGGGATTATGAATTACATTTCTGTAATAAATGTGAATACCATTTCCCTCATCTCCTGTTCTTTCAAGAGCCCTTGAAAGTTTTATTTCAACTTTCAGACTTGCACTGAGTGCCTTGGCTGTGAGTTAGTGCTTCTGGCTTGCTTGAGCTAATTTGGCAAGTAATTTTAAAACAACTTCTATTGTACACAGAGTTTCAGGATTTGAAATATTGCTCAGTCAGCTCTTATTTCATGAACGGTTTGTTTGATTAGGCACCTATGTAAAACACAGTCAGGGGAACCTGGTGAGCTGTAAGCCCTCCATAAGGAGGAGGAAATGAAGTGGATTTGCTTATTCATTAGAGCGTTACAGCCACTTGGCTTTTGTCTAAAAGGGGTATCGCCTCCCTCTGTCCGCCCTCTCTCTGTCCTCCAATGTCATGAGCATTGCTGCTGTATTTTGTGAAAATCCTATTCTGACAACACCTATTAGGCATGTCCTTGGACACCTACTGGAGCCACCCTCTAAGAGGGTCTTGTTAGTGAGTCTTGATCTGGCTCATGCCCCAAGGTTTGGGGCAGCTTCTGGTGTGGGCAGAAGGACCACGCTCAGCCTTTTTCAAGGGGGCATCCAGGTCCCAGTGCTTCTTGATAAGTCAGCTGCCTGCTATCAGGATTAGTGGTTTGGATGTAACCTGCTAAACTTGATCTGAGCCCTACTTCAGGTCCCTCAGGACTTTTTGTGGGCTTTCACCCATTAGAGCTTCCTAAAAGATGCTTTGGTTGGGGTGGATTTCACAGCATCCCTACAAAGATAAACGTGAGCTGGAAGAAAGGGCACTGGTGTGATTGGGCTGTTTGGGGTCTCACCAATTGCTCACTGATCATGGTGGGCCCATGCTGGCAAAACTGCAGGCTTCAGGATTTAGGACATGCAGAAGTGTGGATGTGGGCAGAGTTCTCCACACCCAGCTGCTGCGGGAAGCCTTGCTCACCAGGTCTGCAAGGGTGAGGAGTCCCAAAACCACTGACAGAAATCCCAACAATAAAGAATTTACCTTCAGCAAGGAGTTAATAGCTAATTAAAACCCAAACCCAAAGCATGTTTCTAAACTCTTAATGAAGAAAGACATGCTATATCCTGAAGACAGAACAAGAAAACAGACCAAGTTTATGTAAAGAAGTATGTGGAAACCTCTCCTTAACAAAATGAGCAATAAAAATCAAATATCAATGAGAATCCAAATATTCATCTTTAAAATCACTGAGCAGTAAATTACACATCACAGACCTCTTCAGTCTTCTGGCAAAAGCTGAACAAATGGAAACTCCTCAACACAAATAAAAACCGTGTTTGTTTAATTCTGCAGCTACAGCAAGTCTCTGTACAAGATGCATTTTCTAAATAAGGTTTCACCTGGGTTGAAGAATGCCTTTATCCAGCATGACTTCCAAAGCATTTAATCAATCCTGATGGTAAAATTAAAATGGCAAATTCCTTCCTTCCTTGCCCAAAAGTGAAGAGAGAAGAGATGGGCACATTTCCTAGGACACTTTGAAAGGACTTGTCAGACATTCTGTACCGAAACCCACAATCTTAAAACAAATACAAAGGAATCAGGTGGGTTTCGTGTTCATTTTCTGTCAGGAGCTTGTATTTGTTTTCAGCCGGGGCTGGATCACAACATGGTATCATGGGAGACTGCTCAGCAGTGCAGAGAACAAGATAGTGCTGTCATCTTCTAAAGCTCAAGCATGAGAAAGAGGCCCTGGGTGCCTGGGGAGGAAGGGGGAGAAACACAAGTGGCATTTGGAGGATAGCTTGGACCCATCTTTTGCCTGTGAGCTGAAGCTGTGCCAGTTTATGTCTAATCCTTCAGACTGGCATTTTGCGCTAATACATCACTCTGAAGAATGATCTCCTTTACAGGTAAGGGACGTTTCAAATAAGACAATACTCAATTTCCTGTTTTTCCTGCATCACAAGGCAACAGCAAGCCCAAGTGACTGCAGCTGTTGGAGCAGTTTCTGCTCAACACAGAAGGCTGCAGAGTCAGTCCTTTAAGAAACAGGGCTCTTATGCGGAGATCGATGGATATCGGGCTTTCACACCACCTTTATCCCTGTAGTGATGTGATAGGCCCATGGTCCTGTGCTCCACAGGTGCTCTGGTTTTCTCAGTGCCTTATGTGTTGGTCATGGCAAAGTCTCCACCACCTGAATTAGGCACAGACAAAAGATCAGCACCTTTCTGAACAATTGAAGTATCAGAAGGACCTTCACACAACTCATTACTATTTTTATTGACTGGAAATAAAGTAATATGCCATCTGATATTTTATGAAGTAACACACAGACACTGCTAATACGAGGACCAGCAGAGTGGTGTTGCAAGCCCTGAAAAGTTGTTTTAGCAGTTCTCTTCCCCAAACTGTTTTAAGGTGACTAGCACAAAAAGCTGTATTGATGATTATTTGGATCTTTCCCCTTTTCGCCTTTGGTGAGCTGTGGTGAAATCATGTGAAATGCCCATTTTTGGTAGCATTTAATTGTGGATGTCTGCACAAGACATTTTAAAGCTTCAGTGATAGATTATGAACCCTTTCTTTCAAACATGCCATTACAATTTCTCATTATATTGTTGCAGTGGACTGAACATAGCAGCAAACCAAATCCTAAATCCATAAAAACAGTAAATTAAATGTGGCTCCAGTGGTTTTGGAGCTTGACCAACAAGTTATCTTTATTAATGCATTCAGGGAAAAAGTTTCATTTTATTACATTATTTTCTTAATGATAAAGGCAGTAATGGAATCTCAGCAGAACACACCAAAAGAATCTTAGTTTGCTGGCAGTTGGGTCAAATTCTTGTCTGTATGTGCTTGGTACAGGGTTAAGACTTGGCAGTGTCCGACTCGCTGACTTCTGTCTTGAAAAGCACAGTCTTTTGCTGCTTCTCTGTACTTGGTAGTTGACATTTTCTTGGCTTTAAATGAAATTTTGACACATAAATCCCACATGTCAAATGATATTGTAAAACAAGCATCCAAGTGTCAGCACATAGCCCAATAGTCTAGGGAGTAGAGAATAGAATAAGGAACACCTTTATGCAGTCTTTCATCTACGTCCAGCCATCTGCAAGTAATTTGAAACCAGTTTCAAATGAAGCTAGGTAGTTTGGCCTGTTAAAGCACACAAAGCCAAAGCAGAAGTTTGGAGTCTTCATGGCTTTTATTGACTTGCTAATAAGTAGATAAAGCCTTTATTTTCCAAAACTGTTCTTTTCTCAGATAGCCCCTTCCAAAGAAAGCCTAATTGAAATTACAGAAGTCTCTTGCAGAGTGCCACAAATTCCATTTTTAAATAGCCTGCTGATATTGAAAGACTGCATGATGAGCCTTTCACTTGCAAAGCAGGGCCGGTGGGTTCCCCACTGATGAGCTGTTTTGTTGGACTTGGGAAGACATTAATGGTACCAGATTCCTACAAAACAGCACCAACAAAGGAGTGTGGATTTACATGATGGGCTGGTCCCAATATTCACCACTAAAATACTAGAGCAAGCTTCGTGTAGTTGCCAGCTGCAGTGGGTGCTTCTTTTCTGTGTAGTACCATTGGAAAAATAGAGTCTCAGGTAAGCCATGATTGAACAAATGTTACAAGGGCCTTCAGATGTGTTGAACTGTTAATTCAGTAGAAATAAACTGCACATTCAAACGATATTTTTAGATTTGAAGCCAGTTATGAATTTCAGATGACACAGAAACATGGACTTTGAAAAAAATCAAATCCAAACCAATCAACAGGATTTACATGTGTTCCTAAGAAGAAAGGTCCTGTGAACCTCAATGTGTAGACACTGTCGGTGGGACCAGGGAAACATGGGAACAAGCACTATGACATGCAGAATCCCAGCTGAGGCTTGTGAAGATATCCAGAACATAATCAGTGTGAGGCAGGTGCAGATGTGAAGAGCCAGAAGCTTGGGATACCTTAATTAAATGCAACTCTTTATAGCTGTTAATCTATCAAATATGAAAGGTATGTATATATATGTGGATGGCATATATATCTCTAAATACATAATTCCTAGGAAAAAATCAAGGTGATTTTATGAAAATGCCTATTATATCTGACTTAAAAAAAAAAAAAGGACACTGAGGAGGCTTAATCTTGAATTACTTTTAAAGGTGTATAAACCCCCAACATTTGATTCCTACATTATTTTCCTGGACTTTGCATGTTGTGACTGGTTTTACTTCACTGGCAGCAGCGCACTGAAGTTTGGCAGAGGTTGACTGCACAGCTGTGATGCTCAGGCAGAGTGTACCCTGAGGACAGGTCCAGGTGGCTTCTGACTCTCCCCTCCAACTTGGGGATCCCTGGAGGTCCCTCTAGCACTGCCCAGAGGCTGTTCCCATAGACAGCCTCCAGCAAAGCTTAAGGAGGTCCAGCTACTGCCCTGCAACATGGGAGTGAAAAGGGATCCTGTGCAGCCAAGGGCTAGTGTGGGAATAGCTGATCTTGGCTTCTTTCATTGGATGCCACTAACTGTGTGTTTAGTCGCGTAACAGGGGCCTGGGTTGTAAAAACCACAGCGGCCCAATAGGCTTTACTGAAAGCCACACATCTATCTGACAGAGAGTGTCCCGAGCAATAGACCCACACCTGCATCGTTAAGCACATCCAGTCTATTACTTAAGTTCTTAGATAGATAAACAGATAGTCTCTACATCTGTGATTAAACATGAAAAGAAACCAGTGGAGGTCAGCAAGACAAATCCATACAGACAGGAGTGGGTAGTGGTTTTGGTTGGTTTTCAGCCTGATGCGGCCTTTCAGCTGATTTAATGTTTCTGTGCTTGGGAAGGTGCCAAGACTGAATAGCACAACTCAGCTGGGGATGCAGAGGTAGCTAAGCCCTCACCATGTAATTTAAATGGTTGTTTGGACTTCAGCAAGTGGCTGAGATGCCTTCAATTTGTGCTGATTGGTTTTAAGGGCAAATGAAAAGCTGTTCACAGCCAGTGTATATGGTGGAGCAAAACAAAAGCAAACACTGATGGTAGAAGGCTGGAGTTGCGAGAAACTCTTTTGTGAGCTACTCGTATGACTACGGCTTTGAGAGATCTCAATCCTATTTGGTCTGATTCTTGGCTGTGTTTATTGTGCTGCCTTTTGACTTCTTGGAGTGACTTGTGTGAGCAAGCAGGTAATCAGTTGGAGGTGGTTTCATCCTGGTGCTGCGGTCCTTAGCCTTGCATTAAAGGTAGCCAAGCCCTCAACAGCTACTCCTGCCTCCACTGTCTTCTGACTCCCTAGCAGAGGGTAGCACAAGCAGAACCACTAGGAGCCTGAGTGGCTCTGAGGGGAGTGCAATCCCAGGGCATTGACTCATCCCAGAAACATATGTCAATAGCAATAAGCACTGTCTGCTCATCACAGGAGCTGCTGCAGCATTTCTGTCCACTCTCAGCTCCTCACACATGGCTGCCAAGAGCTGCTGTGGTAAGTGGACACAGCCACAGCTCCTGTTGGATCAAAACATGCATCTTTCACTCCTCGGCTTCTGTAAAACCTGTTGAAGGAAGCTGACAAGTGCCGTGGGGAAGAGGGTGGGAGTGCTGGATGCACTGATGAATGGGAACTCTCTGTCTTCTGTTTCAGAGAATTTCACTTTTCCAAGTCTATCCACAAGACAAGACTGCAGCGTACATGGGAGGAACCCTTAAGAAGATCCTTTTCTTTAGATTAAGGCTGTTTTTCATCGAACTATTTGCTGCAGTGGCAAAAAGAGTTATGAGAGCAGTTAAAGAAAGAAGTACACATTCCTTGGAAAGTACATACTGATAAATATAGGTGCGCCAAGTGCAATGTGGAGATAGCAATCTTTACCTACCATGCCTAGAAACTGTTTAGGAGAACAGGTAGGGACTACAGCAACAATATGTTTTCTGACACTGCTTAGTTTACTACTGTTGGTGTAGCCTTGTCTTGTTGAGAGCCTTGTCTATTATACCTGTAGGAATGCGGCCATTGTTGTTGGATTAGATTCTCAGCATCATCTTTTATCAGCTGCTCGGGCTTCTCGGGATTTGTCCTGCTGTCTTATTTCAGAAACATAAAAATGTACTTAGCTGACTCAAAAATAATTGCGGCTTTGCCTTCCTTTTGCCTAATACAGCCAATGTCTTGCTTTGCTAATATGTAATACAGTACACTACATGTCATCCCTCTTTGCTCAGCTGTGCAGCATAGAAATACAATATAATAGACATTTCTATGAGAACTCATGTAGAAGTATAAGTCACCTTAGCATTTAGTATCAAATAATTGTCCAAAGCATTTTTGGTGTAACTCCCTTAACATTCATGTAGCTTCTGTTAGGGAATATTTTTATTTGCACATATTTATTTCACAGTCCTGCAGTATCTTATTTTCATGAATTACGAATTCAAGACTCACAGTTTTTGCGTACTTGGAGCTGAGTTCACTGATGGACACTGCTGTTATGAAATCATGCAGAAAAATTACAGGACCAAGTGTAAGATCTGGAATCTAAGACATGTAGAGCTCAACCTATTTTTGAGGATGACATAATCACACCGAAAATGAATGTGATCCATTTAATGTGCTGATCTCATTCAACAGCTAGCAAATTTCTAAGCGTTACTTGCAGAGATAAACTCCTCACTTTTCCAGTGAGTGAATATGAATTTCTTCCAATACACTCAGTTTCTCCAGTTCACAAAGCTACACCAGGAACTGGGTTCGTTTCATACTTGTGCGTAGCCAGCAGAGCATACCAACACACTTAAGCAGTTTATTGATCTTGGCCGTTAACAATGGCATCACAAAAACAGTGATGCAAATTGCCTTTTCTGGAATTTCAAAATTCTGTTCTTGCATGTTTTTGGAGCAGTAAGCCTGAGAGAAAGGCTGGAGAGCTGGCAGAAAGGTATGTTTCTGCAATGACTGTAATTGTGTCAGGGCAAAGAAATCGATGTGGTTTTAACTAGCTTCACTCATTTTGTAATTAAAAATTTCATTAACACAGCAGAGAGAATTTGTGGCCTCTCAAGACTCTGGTATGTTTTCATTGCAGTGTTGATTCAGACCAGACAAATAGGAGACTAATACTATCTCAAGGTATAAGCTTCTGTAACAAATCTTACGCTCAGTGCTTTTCTCCACTCTGGGGTCAGCTGAATACCCTGTATATTGGCAGGATATTCAGATAATAGTAAGATAGAGTGATTTTGTTTTTACAAAACTTGGTCTTCTTTAATAATACTGAAATGTAAAACAAACAGCCCGGTGAGCTTTCAAGAAATTATTCATCATCAGAGACTTTCCTTATCCAGAAGAAAATGTCCCTAAGTCGAGTACAGTCATAATAAAGAAGCTTTCTCATGCTGCCAACTTGGCAATCACTGAATTCATCCACATTTTGCTTGTATACCTCTGCACATGGATGTACGTAATAGACTTCGGGGAAACTCCCTGCCGTTTATTTTTCTTACACATATCGATAGCATTGTACAATTAATTATCTTAAGTGTATGAGCAAAACAGCCTCATGTAGCATATTCATCTACTTCATTGGCTGGGTTAACCTACCTCTGTGGCTTTCAGGGCAGTTTCAAATAGATTACATTTTTTAAAACACGTGGTTATAGCAATGTTTCTTTTCTCCCCGGGTTTTTCACTCACCACCAAATATACTTCCAAATGCAAACTAAAACTTAACCCTCGGCCACAGATGCATTTGAGAGATACATGGGATTCAGCATGCAGGGTGAAATCCAAAGCTGAAGTATTCAGTTTTCTTCTAGACTTATATCCAAACAGCTGAGAGTGTAAGTTGGTGTGAGCTACATACTGCGATCTAGAAGACGAGTTAGGAGGACCTGATTTAAAAGAGATTTGCGTATTTGGCTTTTTGAGTTGCTTGACTGTAGGATTTTTCCTAGCTTGCTGGCCTGTGTCTTTCATTCTCTTTTTCTGTTAGCCCATTTGCATGAGTGCAAAATGCAAAATGCTAGATTTGTATGTCTTGTGAGGGAATGCTTTTGCTGATCTGCTGCATCTATATAAAACACATACGCTATTCTCAGGAGCTGCTTGAAATAATAAAGGAACTTTCTTTAATATCCCCAAAGGCACTGTGCTGAAAAGATATTTCTACTGTTAACACCGTGACTAAATAAACAAATAAAATATGAAAAGATAGTAGCTGAATTGAAAACATTTGCATATTAGCATGATTTCTATTAAGAGCCTTGGTGCTAGTCACAAACTTTGGAAACTTAGCCCTGCATTCAGACGGCTATCTTTCCTTAAAAATTTCCTTGCTTTCGCCTTCCTCCTACATCAAGTCATTGATCATGGGAATTCTCAGCTTTACTCAGACAAAGAGTCCTTATTGTCTAGTTTAACATGGTAAATTTTCTGTCTGCCTGTTGGAGTCTAAAATAAAACCTAAGTTTTTCTAATCAGGCTTAGTTTGGAAGGTTGAGAATGTGTACAGGAATAATGCATAATAATGCAACTGGGCCCTAAGATGTTAGGAGACACTGGGCATGCTTAAACATTGGCCTGATCTTCATTAACATTATTCATGAGTCTGTGCTAGAGAAGACTGAACTTCAGCTCCGAAGTGGGAGAAAAAATGTTTAAGAGGCTACAGTAAAATTTGGGCATAATTTCTGCATGTAATTTTAAGCCTGTAATTCTGGATATCCACTTTCATCTGCTCCATAACTTCATACATAGCTTCTCTCTTGTTCGACAGACACCTAAGCTGTGCCTCTGAGGGGACAGACGTGTTTCCTCCTGGAAAGACTGTAGCAGGGATTGCATGAGTTTGCTCTCAGGAAACTAAGACTTACACAGCTGGAAAAAGATTTCAAGATCCATCCCTGCACACTGGAACAAGGTCAGCTATACCTTCCTTATTCTTGAGAAAAGCCTTACTTGGTCCTGGCCCTAAAGATTGTGCTGTGCTACCTGTCCTATTGGAAGGTCTCCAAAATGTCTAATCAGAACCTTTTTCATGTTAAGCTGAGCCCTCTACACCTTGGCCTATTCCCAGGGACACAGAGAACAATGTGTTGCTTCTCCTTGCAGCATGATGGGATAGTTACTTTCCCCTTTCTTGGTCTTTGCATCTCAAGGGTATCCTGAACAGTCTCAGTTTGTTTGGCCTTTACTCAAGAGGTCACATTTTTAAGATCATTCTTGCTAATCTCTCCTCTGCACTCTCTCCAGTGTTTGTGTACTTGATCTGGTGACTATTAAATATAAAATGTGGCCATGCAAAAAGTTGCTTTTGGCGCTTGTAGATGCTCCACGTGAGCCAGGATTTCTCCACAGCTGCCTTGGCCCTTCTGTTCTCTGTGGAATGCCTGTGGCAAGAAAGCTGTACACGAACTGAGCTTGCAGCAGCTTGTGAGGAGAGGGAACGTGAATATCCTGACAGCTAAGAAGACAAACAGTGAAAGGATAGTTTACAGGGAGAATACTTATGGTAACGTGCTGAGAAAAAAATAAACATATTTAATTTTCTTGGCAGCAAATCAACCTTGCAAATATCTATTCCCTTCTGTTTAGGGACAGCCTCAGGCAAGGTCAGTGCTACCCAGAAAGCAAAAAATGTTGCGCTTGGGAAGGCGATCACACTGTAACAAGTGACTGTTTTTGCTGAGATGCTTGTCTCCAGCAGAAGCAAGATCCAGCAGTAGCAAGATCCAGCAGTGGCTGCGAGATTCTCCATGCTTGGTTCATGGTCTTGGGGATGTGCAGCCCTATGGGGCTGGCAGCTGAAAGGTGCCTTGGGTGTGTGTCTGCACCCGGCTGTGCATCCCGGGCATCCCCAGTGGGTGCACGGCTGGGAAGCATGGTGGTAAAGCTGGACCCCTGGTCTTGCAGCCCCCTGGGCTCCTGCCGACCTTGAGCAGAGGAGGAAGCTGACACTCCTTCCCCTTCCTGCATACCCCCAGGGGAGGTTGCTATAGCCAGTGCTCCGCAGGGGAGGTGGGAGCGAGGATCCCAGACCACCGTATCCCTTAGGGGCAATAAGCTGTAGTGCCCGGGGATGTGTGGGAGCAACCGAAACGCGCGGCGCCTGTATACAAGCAGTCAGCAGAGAGAATGCCAGCAGATGGTGCTCCAGCCCATGCTGCCTCACTCTTAGGTTTGCAAAGGTTAGTACTGGAAGTTATCACCTTGTTCTGTGGAGCACCTTGCTTGTTCTGCCCTCTGATTTGAAGCTTGGGGCTCTCTACATTACATGATTTAGAGGATGGAGTCAGCTGGTGAGATCCGTCTGAATTTTGGGTACCAGCCATCAAATATGTGCAAACAATGGTTAATGACTGTTGTGTAGAATAGAAGCAGACCTATAAGAGCTGTTATAAATGTGATGGATAAAACGACAGTTTGAGGAAAACACAATTTCTTGTGGTTATACTGAGGACAGACAAGGAATGAAATTAATTCTTAAAAACCAGACATTCTCCGATTTATTTATGACGCAAAGAAGACCTCAGGAAGTCCTGTGTATTTTTTCTTCCACTTCTGTGCTGCAACAGCTGATAGAAGCTGAGATTAAAAATCTTCCCCACAAGCAGGGGAGTTGTACAATAATGAGACATATACCATAAGTAAGTTAATAAAGTCATCTTACTTCCCTAGTTTTATGTCCGACATAACTTGATGCTAGCTTTCTTGCAATAGCGCAGTAACTCTTTAGGCAAATCCACCTATGCACTTATCCACTGGTCCCCAGTGAATGCTTTAAATTCAGAGTATTCAATTTTTAAAGGCTGCAAGTACAGGAAACACAAAGAAACTGCAAGCAACTCCATCTCTCACTTAAAAAAAAAAGAAAAAGAAAGAAAAGAAAAAAATGCAATCCTATTTCTTTTATCAGGATAAAATATATCAATAGTTGCCTACTCATGTTTTTGAAAAAAGCATTAAAAACTGAAGGTATATCCAGTGTGTCTATAGAGCAAACCAGTATAGCTGACAAGGCTTTATAGCAGGCAAAGGTAACAGATACTGCCCAGAAATAATTCCTACATCTCTTCTTTGTCTCTGCTATTGCTTGCATTTTACTCATCTCTGTACTTTTTACTCTCTCTGAACTGTGTTAATAGTGTTTAATCCATTCACTTAAAATCCAAGACTGAAATAAGGTAGCCCAAAGTGGAAATGGAGCTGCACACCTTATGATGTTCAGTGACCCTGTGCTCCATATGTAGGGGTGGAATCGGATCAAGCTGCCAGATCGTATTCCCCAGACCACTGTAGGGACAGGGCTTTTGGAGGCAGGTTTTTATCTTGGCCTGCAATGAGGCTATACACAGCAAAAAGTCTGGAGGCTTCCAAGGATTGCATTGAGGATTCCCTCCTTGCCATTACATGTGAAATGTCAGCAGAGATGCTCCGTGGACTCTATCTTTATGCAAAAGAGCATTAGTTTGTCATCCTCAGCCTCACTCTTGCCTGCTATTTAATCCATACCCTGCACAGCCAGATCTGGGACTGAAATGAAATCAGTTTTCTATGTCATGGCACGTTCTCTCTAGCTGTTTGTCTCACTGCTCTTGCTTATTTGTAAAGAGATTAGTGCAGGTGATACCTAGAAATTGCTTACTCTTTCTAATTTTTAAAGCACCTTAAATGGTGCTGCCCTGCTGCTGTAGCTCTGCAATGCTTGTTTAACATTTTCCCCCTTGCCCCTCACACACTTCATTTACAAATGCTATCATTTTGATACATACCAAATAGACTCTTCAGGCAGGCAATAAAATCTTGTGAGAGTATCCCTATAGATGGAGGGTCAATAATTTAGTGTAATACAAAGAAGCATCAGCAGATGCAAGTTAAACTTGTATGACTTCTGTCAGGTCCCATGGGCTTGTGCACCTTCAGGTCCTTAGATGGTCTCAAACCTGATCTTCTCCTACAGTGGGCAGTTCTCCATTCTCCCAGTCCCTGCCTTTGCCTTCTGTGACTTGGGTGGTGTGTCTGGAGCATTTGCCAATGAAGACTGAAGCAAAAATGTTGTTGAGCTCTCTAAATCAAATAACAGTTCTAAAAGTAAAGTTGTTTCAAAACAAAAGTATCAAAATATTTCATTCTGAAATTTACAAAATTATAATTGCACACATAATTCCCTTCCTCCTATCTTCTGGACCCAAATGACCCAGGAAATCAAGTCAAATTTGCTGTTGTTTCTGTTGCCTAACAAAACTTTGCTGTACTCAAACAATCTCTCAGTTAGACCCATGCAGCTTTGTGTTCAGCATCAATGCATTTTCCAAAACAGCTCCTGCACTTATTTATTTTTTGCATTAGCACCTGCGGGCTTAGGGGTCTGACTGTGCAATAACAACAGTCTTCGTCTCTTAAACCTCACAATTTTCAACATCTCTGAGAGATTTTGATGCATGAAATCATTCAGTTCTGCTGCTCTGTTTGAACTAACTAGTTATTTAATTCTTTGAGTGATGCACATAAGATGCTGGGATACTGTGAAAGAGACAGCAGGCGTGACTCCTGACGTACCACCCAATAACATTTACCAGATTTAGATGTCCTCGTTTTCGTTCTATCTCCAGTCTAGTCACATGAAAGATCAAATGAATGAGCTATAAGAAATTCACACCACACAAGATTACTATAAGTAATAAATCTCTTGCAGTAAAGGAATTTGTATATAAATAATAAAAGTATTGGATGCTAGAAGAAGTAAAACCAGCTGTGCAATATAAAAGAAAATCTTTATCCTTCTTTCACTGGTGAAAACTAATTCAAACGAAATCCATTACATAAATCATACACTTTGAAATTATTTACATAAAAACAGATGGAGAGAGTTCTTGCTGCAATAATGATGTTTTAGCAAAGTATGTCATTCACAGAATAACCATTTTTCTGCAGACAATGGGGTTTATTCACCAGGGGTGTAAATCTCTGACAGCTCCCCTGACTTCCCTGGGGCTCAGGTATGGATCAGGGCAGAGCCTGTTGTTGCTGCAGCATCCTGTGAGTTTACAGTAACATCCTGCAGAAATGTTAGGGTCTACAGGAAGGCAGTTTTTGCATGTTCCCTGCTTTCTGGGACCTGTGCAGCACATTCTGGTGGTTTTCACAGACAGCAGTACAGCCTGAAGAAGCATGTGCTCTGCTGAGCATTCCCCACTGTCCTGGGTTCAGCAGCAGCATTTTTTCTCCTTCTTAGTAGCTGGTGCAGTGCTGTGGTTTTGACTTTCAGCCTGGGAACAGCACTGGTAACACCAATGTTTTTAGTTGCTGCTCAGTAATGTTTGCTCTGACCAAGGACTTTCTGAGTCTCATGCCCTGCCAGGGAGAAGGGGAAGCCGGGAGGAAGCAGAGACAGGACACCTGACCCAAACTAGCCAAAGAGGTATTCCATAGCACAGCACATCATGCTCAGGATGTAAACTGGGGACAGTTACCCGGAAGGGTTAGATCACTGCTCGGTCAGGCTGGGTATTGGTTGGCGGTGGTGAGTGGTTGTATTCTCTTCCCTTGTTATTTCCCTTATCATTATTATTATTATTATTGGTAATAACAGTAATGGTTTGTGTTATACCTTAGTTACTGGACTGTTGTTATCTCAGCCCATGGGAATTACATTCTTTTGATTCTCCTCCCCATCCCTCCAGGAGTGGGGGGAAGAAAGTGGGGGAGTGAGCGAACGGCTGTGTGGTACTGAGTTACCAGCTGGGCTTAAACCACAACAGTTCATTTTTTGGCACCCAGCATGGGGCTCGAAGGATTGAGATAACAACAGATCTGGCCAGAGTGTGTGTAATTGTATTTGTGATAAGCATTCATTGTTCTGGATTAATAGTCACTCTTCACAATGCTGATTTATTGGCTCTCAAAGTTGTTGCTCTTGATCTCACAGTTTCAGCATGTCGTACCTTACTTACAGCTGGTATTTGCTGTGTTAGTGTTTATTGGCTGGGGGCCTTGGGCTAAGGTTCTTGTTTCATTGTACTTTATGATAATGACTTGTAATACAATAGGGTCATTGATCATGAAACTGGTCTGGCTTGTATTCCCAATGTGGTCACCACCTCTATACTTTGGGAGGTATATAATAGAAGTGTTTAGCAATTACACATCTTTTTTTCCCCTCCTCTGGTGGTCAACCCATGAAGGAGACATTTCCATACGTTCTCAGCCCCCCCACCAGACCGTGTACAGCACCATTTGAGAGTTCTGAAGGTTTTGAATGGCCTTTAGGTACCCTTGAGACCTGCCTGCTGATTGTGATGGGGATCGGCATGTTGGCACACATACAGAGTGTGTTTTACCCAAAACCATTTCATCTGATCTCAACAGTTAAGCAGAGTTGGGTTTGGGCCTTGTCTAGGGTTAGGCGCTGATGTAGGTGGACTAAGAGATTTTCCCTGAGGGTGGACAGTCATGAGTGGCAGGGTGTGTGGGACAGTATGGGCAAGTACCTAGGCCAGTGGGCCCCTCATGTGCTTTGGAACATCACCACTGAACAAGTGCAAAATCCAGAAAAATTAGTAAAACACTTACATGAGGTGTGCTGTCATTCTGGTCATAAAAGAGACGGACAAATCATGGCAATGTGCTGGGGCTTGGCCTATGTTTACAGAGCCCCATTCAATGCTATCCAGCACCTTCAAATGGAAAAAATGTCCCTGGATCTGATGGTAAAGCAACAGACAGCGCAGCTAACTCCAGTTCCAAGCACAGCAGCTACACCAGCCCCAGCAACAAGTACAACAGCTACTCAAACTTCGACTGCAACAGACAGCGCAGCTAATCCAACTCCAAGTACAGCAGCTACACCAGAGGACCAATTTGTGCCAATATAAGTTGCCCTTGTACACAAGGGTGTCATGGTTTAAGTCCAGGTGGCCAGTAACTCAGAACCACGCAGTCTTGCTCACTCACTCCCCCGCCTTTCCGTCCCACCCTGCTCCTGGAGGGATGGGGAGGAGAATTGAAAGAATGCAGCTCCCACGGGTTGAGATAAGAACAGTCCAGTAACTAAGTGATTTGGAGAAAACTCCAGGGAGAAACTCGTCAACAAAGTTTTCGAGTTGACAAGCAGGTATTCCTTATTGCGGCGCCAGGAGACACGGGGGATAGCTCCTCCTAACGTGTGTCCCCGTACTGCTACACAAGCCATCCTTTTATAGCTACTGGGCACACATACGTATTCATGAGGTTATGTGAGAAACAGACTTTGTGGTGACATGGCACCCCAGAGAGAATTGAGTCAGACAATGGGACTCATTTCCAGAACAACCTTATAGACACTTGGGCCAAAGAGCA
>WYDI02023146.1:90267-110987 GCA_009867235.2 Psittacus erithacus
TTGTGTTATACCTTAGTTACTGGACTGCTCTTATCTCAACCCGTGGGAGTTACATTCTTTCCATTCTCCTCCCCATCACTCCAGGAGCAGGGGGGAGGAAGCAGGGGGAGTGAGCGAACGGCTGCGTGGTACTGAGTTACCAGGTGGACTTAAACCACCACACTCACCATTGCTATTAATTAACCCAATGTGCTTTTATGTGTTTGCTCATTTATCTGTTTATTGCCCCCTATGCTGGTGAGATGTCAGCCCATAGGCTTTTTTGTGGGCAATCAGGTGGGACCACATCCCACTTGGATGCAATTTTCTGACCCAGAGCACATCACAACTTTTCAGATGGGCTTTTGCTAGTGGGTGCAGGATGTGCCCTTGCCTTCCTGCCGAGCACTTACCTCTGCTCCCACCAGCCTGGGAGCCACATCCCACAGCAGCTTGGGAAACTATATCCTCCCTCTTTAAAGCTCTTCTGCTCCTGCAAATTATTCTTCTTTTTAAAAATAAAGATTGAAATCATTGTGATTTCTACTATAGTTCATGGTGCTTCTTCCACCAGAAAGTCCCCACAGAAGCTAATGCCACTGCTCCTGTGCTGCTTCTTCTGCTGCTGTCAGAAACTGCTGCATGCTAGAAGCACATTATTCCTGTCAAAATAACAGCCTTCATTTCTTCCACATGATGGAAATATATGCTGTCCCTTTAAAAATGTATCATGAAAATGAATGTTCATAAAATATGAGTCAAGTTTCCGTATACCTTAATCAAATTCTAGAGGGTCTCTGGGGGACAGCACTTGCACTGCAGCTGTGCAATGTGAAGTTTGTTCCAGTACTGATTGAAAATATTTTTGTGCTTCCTTCATTTTTGCCAGTGAAAACCCCAAGGCACTTTCTGCAGTCTAAAGGTGCCGTTATTCAGGGTGACAGTGATGGGTCACAGAGATGGTGCAGAGAACTAACTAGCGGATTGGAAACTAGCTTAGTCCCCAAACTGATTGTCAGTCCCCAAACTGATTGAAACCTTCAGAATAAAATGTGTCTGTATTTCTCATTCCCTATTTTTATTCCGCAGGGGAACAGGCAGGACCAGGTTTGCATGAGCTATAGAGCTTGTCTGTAAAAGCAATAATGTGATTGGGTGTCATAGTTTTTAACATGCTTTCTTTTAAATGAACAGTAGGGTTTCTGGACTTGCTCGATGTGGTTTTTTCCCTTTCTCTATTGCTTTCCTCAGCAGTAACCATCTCATGTTCTGTCAGGCTGGTGTAGGACAGCCATGGCAGTACCCACAGTTGGCCCATGCTTTCTTCCTAGTCTGAGCATCTCCACCCACCTCCAAATTTTCCATCAGGATGCACATTACCTTTGTGGTCTTTGCTCTTTCCCAGTGTTTCCAGTGTTCCTGGGCAGCTTGACCTTTTGCTAGCCAGGAAACTTCCTCCCTATGGTGACACAGGGCTCTCCAAGGTTCAGGGCAGCTGTAACAGGGCATTTTCAATAAAGGGTTCTCCAGTCTGCATTAGGTTTTAATTACTGACTCAGGAAAGGTATCATCATCTGATGCATTAAGTGAAGACTTGTACAAGTCCTTCAGGTCCAGATAGACTTAAAAGCCTATAAACAAACCAAAGCTTAACCAAAACCCCTGGATTTCAAAAGAAACAAAAGCCATCCCAATCCTCAAACAACTTGACCACAAGGCTCCGAACTTTGTGCTGTCATGCCATGGTACATGGTACCCGCCTGGGTGAGGTGGAGGTAAGCGGTGCATGTTGATGCTGATGAATGCTGCATGCTGCCTCTTAGCCAAGTTCCCAGGTGTAAGGGCTGGTCTCAGCTCCAGAGAGAGTTCCATAATCACATCAGGATGAGTCCACTTGTACCAACATGGCCTGTGTGCCTTTCTGGCCACTTTCAGATGCAACTAAACTGACGTTTTGAAGCCTTGGCACCCAAACTCCCATCCATCCCAAAATGATATTGGTGGTGACTTTTTGAAGAATGACAGAAATCAGAGATCTGCCAGTGGAAGGTAGTCCTTCATTCAGAGTGCATTTTCCCATATTTTTTCCAATCCAGTTTTAAGTGATTCAAGCAATTAGGCTTCCCTTTGTCATTTCACTGGGGTGGATATGCCTCTGAGTAGTCAACCTCACTGTTAGGAAGTTTTTTCCTAATATTCCACCTAAAATTTCTTTTATTGTTTTTTTGTCTCAAGGAAACATTTTGGATGTATGTCACTGTCAAATAAAAGACAAAGTCAGCATTTTTAGCATCTGGAACAGCCACTTCCCTGGTACTTGAGGTGATGTTCATTTTTCTATTCAGAAGATTTGTCAGGCTGCTTCACTATTCCTCTCCAGGCCTGACCTTATTTTTATGAGCTACTAAAACCATCCCCTTATTATTACTGGCAGCAAGTAAGATCCATCCATTCTTGAGGATATAAGAAATGATCCAGCTCTAGACATCACCTGAGCAAAGACACGTAATAAATGAGTGGAAACCATGGTTAGAATCCCCATGTTTCTCTTCAGCCTGCCAGATACTTGCAAAATGAGGAATTTTATGAAAAATGAACTGCACAATGATGTCAGATTCTTTCTATTGCATTTCAAGGTTGGTGATGATACCCCTTTTTCGTGATCAAAGTTCCAGGCACAGCTGCTTAAAGCTTTGGCCCAGAAAATCTCTGCCTGTGAGCCCACATTTATTCGCTCCCTTCCTTGCTGGAGCATCCTTCTTAGACTTGTGCAATCAGATCTGTGAAATTCAGCCTATAGTCTCTATATTAATTGACAAATACAGCTTGTGTCCAGATTGAACACCAAATCAAAAGAAATAACACAGGAATATATTTCATGCATATTTTTAAGAAATACTACTTTTTTTAAGAGCAGCAGTAGTTATCTTTTTAAAAGCTTACTTTTATGCTCACTGAGGATGGTGAATCTCACCCTTTCAAAATACAATTTTGGTTGCAAGGAGGAAGGTAATGGAAATATTGATCTCTGATTTTTGCCAGAAAAATGTACAGAGCCCAATTGGGAGATTCGTATTTGTTTATAGACTATGAACAAAGCTTGCAAAGATGCTGGAAGCATGTGAATCATGTATATTCTTCCTATAAAAGTAATTATATCTGGACGCAGAATGAAAATGGCTACTACAAAATGTTACAGTACAGACCTTTTCCACCTCTAATTATTCAACACTGAGCATAAAGTCCACTTTTTCCAAGTTTTGAAATGTCTGCTCTGAAAACACTCCAGGTGTCCTTTCACAAGGTACTCTCTGGAAGAGCATGAAGAAAAAGACGAATAAGAACAAAGATGCATACCTGTGTCTGAAGTTTGGATCTCCCTTGAAGTTCTTCCCTTGGAGTTCTGTTGGCAGCAAGGGATGCCAGGACTGGGGATGGTTTTTAAGACTCAAAGCCAAAGATGAAAAGGGCTGCTGAAAGTGAGGGAAAGGGATGGGCCTTTTATAGGCATTGATGAAGGGTTTAACAGGGTTTGTGTAGGATGTTCAGTTTTCATCAGTGTGTAAGATACCCCAAATGCCTTTTAATTTCCTATGCACCTACAGCACAGTTTCACAGCAATTTGCTAATGGCCATGGAAACTTTGGCCCAAATCTTGCAGTCCTTTCTCAAGCAAAATTTCCACTTGCTCAGAAGCCACCTTGCTTAATGCCATTTACTGCTCAGACCTGAAGAGAAGCTGGACCTTCACACTTGACAAAGGCAGAGAAACCTGCTCTGATGCAGAGGATAGGATCAGCACCTCACGTGGCACAGCTGTTTTCCCAAATCTAAGTACTGTTGTCTGGAGACAGCATTTTACAGTTTTCGTTGTATAGCACCATGACCTTCGGTGTTGGTTTGTTGAGGCTTTTTCAAATGCTTTCTTCTATCAGCCTGATAGGCATCACTAGGACTAAGTTTTGAGATTTTAGTTGGGATTTTTTTTTACATATTGTTACTTTTGTGGACCTAGAATAAGAGATGTATGTTAAAAAAAGTTGTCATTAAAGTGATTATTAGAGCCAGAATGTTGGGAGGGAAGGTGGCTTATCTGTTTCCGTGTTAGCAGTACTGGTCTTCCAGGAGTAGTAGAGTCAAGAAAAGGTTTGTGTATGCTCCCCCTCTGTTTTGGGGAGTGGTGGGAAATAGCTGGGGCTTCTGGAGAATGGGAGGGTGGGGTTTCTCTCTGCCAGGTGGATGTCCTTAGAACCTGTTCTAGAATAGGCATCTGTAGTGCTTGGTTAGATATTAGGAGGCATCTGCAAACAAGTTAGCCATTGCTGCTATACATTTGAACAAGGTAGTGATTGACTGTAGACTTTCTGAATACAATTGTGAACGGAAAAAGAGGGAAAAAAAAGGGCTTTGGTATGCTTATATGCTGCCTGTCAGATTTACATATGTGCCTGCAGACCTAATGAGCTGAGCTGATCTCTCCCAGAAAGGCTGAAATTGATGAAAGGGCATCACTGAGTTCAGTGGAGGTAAGCCCATGTCAAACTTCTATAAATACATGTTAAATCAGGTTTCAAGTAGTTTTTTTAGACAGTAGAAATGTTTCAAAATCTCCCTGATTCTTTAAACCCTGTGCAGGCAAAACTCTGGGATCAGGCTCTCATAACATCATTGCTGACAATTTGCGTGTCTGAGACACAAAGAATAGAGTCTGGCTTTATATGATGTAACCAAAGTGAGAGATGTGAAAATAATAATAATAATAGGCTATTTTTTGATCCCATCCAGCAGTAAGTTCATTTAACTAATAAAGACAATTGATGACTTCTAACTTGAGCATCTGCTGTCAACAGGCATCTGAGCCTTAGAATTAAAAGAACCCCCAATAAAAACGGAAAAGCTTTGCTGATACTTCAGGTGGGTTTCATTTCACATTGCAGAGTTGCCAGGGGAGAAGGGAGTGGCTATAAGACAGCATTTTTACACACCTGGAGCAACATTTGAAGAAAGCAAAGAGTGGGGGGCATAAACTGGGGACTGGGCTACAGCTGCCTGCTGGAGTTTGCAAAGTGTGTGTGTGCTTGCATCATCTGTGAGCTATTAAGCTCTTATTGCTTTTACCATCTAATATCCTTGTTCAGGAATGTACATACTTCAAAATAAACTAGACAGGGATATGGTATCTTGTATCGGTCTTAACTCATCTGTCTCTGCAGAAGGAAATACTCCACTCCTGGGGTCCAAACGTTCCTGGTTACCCAGAGGCAGCGACAACCATATTTGAAGCATTCAGAGGGATTCAGAAGCATTCATATTTGAAGCATTCAGAGGGAGGTGACAAGCAGCAAGTCCTCATGTGCAAATAAGTGTGTGGCTCGTGAAGTGGTCATATGAGGGTCATGCAATGACTCAGGTGAACCTTGTACCAGGTTTTCAAGACCTGAACTGATCTGGCCTATTTGCACAGAAGTTGCTGACTTATTTATGTTCCAGTTGTTAATTACAAAAAAAATCTCCCACCAAAAAACTCCCAAAAAACATTAAAAATACAATGTCCATAAAAATAAATACAATAAAAAAATAAATAATTAGAAAAATAATAATAAAAAAAAAAAAGACAAGGAAGTGAAGACTGCATTTCTGAGATCAGCAAGGGCAGGGGGCAGCACCCTGGAGCTCTCCCAAAGAAGACTGTGCCCTGTCTGGGGAAAGCCAGAAAAGCCCTGCACCCCCTGTCTGGGGACTCCTCAGGCACTGCCATAACCCTCTCCCAGTTAACACTGATGAGTGATTTCTTAGACATCTATCGGGCTGAAATTATATTGCTCAGACTAAACATATTAAATGAATTACAGCGAATTATTCCACGTTCCCTGGTGACCTAAGCCCGTTTAAAAGGCAGCTATGATAGTTATTAGAGCATTGCCTTTAGATACTGCTTTGTGGATTCAATGTCCCTTGCATGTAAAAAATCTGATCAGAGGTGAGTTGCTCTGTGGCAAACATGTACTGGAGCAAAGGGATCACACTCCACCACAGGCATGTCTCCCAGGGCTCCAGGTGAGGTTTGCTGGAGGGTCACTGTAAGCATAAGCGGCCGTTGGGGACTTTCCTCCATGCACAGTAAAATCCCAGGTGTCTGAAGGAGTCTGTGAGGCAGAGGGACCGCTGATAACTTCATTAATACAAGTGGGAATAGGAATTACTGGGCCTTGCCCAAGAGGTTTTCATAAGTCAGTGCTCTTCCCCTCAGAGGCTTCCTCCTGCGGGAGAGGGAGCAGTGAAAGAAACTGAAAGAAAGAATGAGAAAATCACTGGTTTGGGGCAGCATTTGCCATGGTTTACTATTTCACATCCTTTGAAGGCTGCAAACATCTGCTGGGGACCAAAGCTGCGCTGCTGAGCATGTGGAAACTTGGAAGTTTCCACAGGCTACATAGGACAAGTCGTGAGCAAAATGCCATGAGTTTTGAATCCGACTGACATCTACTTCCTGAAAGACCATTTCTCGTAAAGCCAGGATTACCCTGAGTTGCTGGAAAACACTGGGTACTTTGGCTCCTGGAGTCACCTTTCTCCCCTGGGGGCCTTACCCCTTGAGCTCCTTGCTCTTGAACAGCAAAGTCAGTCAGAAGCGGCTGCTAATGTTTAACCAGTAAGGTGTAATGGCAGTGTGCCTCATATCACATATTAAGATTATTGCTGTGAAATGGCCTGGGTTTCTCATTTATTAATTTTTAAGATGATGATACAGGTATCTGTATTTTTTTTCTCTTGTAACTTCAGCTAAAGAAAAAGCTGTCTTAATGTGACCATCTACAGAGAGTTCCTGAAGAAACCTATAGAGGCAGGTAAATGAAACATTTCACTCCATCTATTAACCCCAAAAAACAAAGTTGTGATTTTTCACTTATAAATATTTTACTGAAAATGCTTTATGTGAAGCAATTGATGACTTGATGATCTTAAGGGTCTTTTCCAACCTAAATGGTTTTACAGACAAGCAATGTAGTGAAGCATTTGCCTTCTCATGGCTTGTTGAACCTTAAATGCTTATAATTTTGATTTTCAATATATATGAATAGAGTTGTCAGAAATATAAATTTAGAGCAACCCCAAGACTGAGAGATGAAACTATTTCTCCTGAAGGGCTGTATAATGTAGTAATTAGAAGTAGAAATAGGACTCTGGCCATAGAAGTGCTCTGAAAGTCTGGAAAAGCTGTATTTGGCCTCTGCATAGGGCTCCTGGGATAAGCAGGACCTAGAAGGCTTTGCTCCTGGCAGCCAGGGTTCTGCTTCATATTGTGGTTAATTAGAAAAACAATGCAGCCCTCGCATGGCTCCCTGACAGCCCTCCAGGTGAGTGAACCTCAAATCCACCTTGAGCTTCATCCTGATACCTCATCTCTTCCCCATTGCATCCTCATGTGCTCCCCAGGACCTCCATGAGTTCAGATTTCCTCCTTAAAGCTTCTTTTCCCAGTTCTGCTGATGAACCGCTGGAACTCCAGGTTCATCCCAAGAAAATGCCCTGCAGCATGGAGGAGATCTTTGTGGGGAATGAATGGCTCCAGTGCTGCATTTCGGCTGAGGATTGTGGAGTTCTATTTCTAGGCTGATGTTTAATTTAATTTGGGAGGATGTTTGTCTTCAGAATAGGTTATATCTCCTCAAAATAAGCTCCCTATTCTCTGCTACCCAAAGGAGTGCAACTCAGATGCTTGGGCTGGGGAGCCAACACAAAAGCATTGTTTGACAGATAACACTGGGCTGATCCCAGATTCCCAAAGGAGGCAAATGGTGAAACAGGGCTGAGACAAGGTCAGATTCCAGTTTCTTTTGGTGTTTGTATGAAGAGCAGATCTGGTTTCTTCCTGTCACCTAAGATTTGGCTATGAGCACAGCACTGGAATAATTCATGAAATGACAATGTCTGCCAAAGTCTTCACTTGAATTGATCCTTTGGGTGTTTTGTTTTGGGGTTTGGGGTTTTTTTTCCCCCCATTTTGTTCCTCACATCATTTTATTTCCTATTAAGCAAAGTCTTGGTGTGACATAAGCATAATGAACCTTATTACTTAAAACCTAAAAAAACAGTGCTATTCTAGCCGATAGCATGAGCCATAGCATGTGCGAGTGAGTTTTCTCTTCATACTTTTAAGAGGTTTTCTTTGTGAACAGTTTGGGAGCTCTAAGTTGGAAGACTGTTTTATAACCAACCTGTGAAATATATGCTACATATATGTTCATATGTATTCATTTAATATGCATTCAGCTATATTAACAGCGACAGTAGGATGGGCATTTCCATTCCTGTGCAAGAAGAGTGGCAGGCCCATATGCAATGGGATTACATACAGCACCACGCATCCACTGGGTGGAGAGCTGGGAAGGGCATCTGGAGGCCCTTTTCCATCCCAGGCAGGATTACCTATGCCTAATGGATCACCTAACTTTTCTATAAATCCCTTGATGCTGAGGGCTGAAGAATTGCTTTTCTTGAGCAATTTATTGCATGACTCACTACCCTTTCTGGTAAAATCCTTTTCTTAAGTCACCACTGCAGAAGTGACAGCCCATCCTTTTGTGTCTGATTGCAATGGACACAGAGAAAAGTTTCTCCCACTCCTCTTGGTAGCAAGCTTTTACAGGTAGTCACATCTACCCTACATCTTCCCCTCTTGGGACTTCATAACTCTCTGACGTTACTGGTCCCATTGTGCAGTCTCTCTGCTCTTATCCTGACTGCCTATAAATGAGTGATGAAGTGACCCACGAAATTCAACCCATGTTGGACCGAAGGGAGGAACAACTTCTGAAATATTGTTTCACAAGCCACAGGTGGCTGCTCCCATGTGCACAGAAGATCACATGCACTCAGGATAGATCCAGGGGGCCAGTCATATTGGTTGGAAGTTTTCTCCCTGCCAGGTTTCACATGTTCTTTGTCAGTATTTAGAGCTGTAACCCCCAAGCATTCAAACCAGGAGAGCCATGATGCAAAACAAATCCTTGTTTGCCAGGGCTGAGCCTCTACCTTTGCTCTGGGAGGAGTGGAAGTGCCTACTGGAGGTAAGAGACTGACAGACCCTATCTATCTCCGAACACTACAATCTGAATCAAAGAGCCCTAAGTGTGCTGATGCCTAAGAAGGTTTTGCAGGGTTCTACCTGGGTTGCAAACACTCTGTGCAACCACAGACCAGAACCTCATACGCTCCGGGCTGCCCAGGTCCCACCACCCCAGCAGGGAGAAATTACCTTCTACTCTTAGGGACATGGTGTAGTGGTGGCAGTGTTAGGTTTACAGTTGGACTCAGTGATCTTAAAGGTCTTTTCCAACCTAAATGTTTCTATGATTCCATGATTCTATACTCTTAGATTAGATCCATTTTTTAACTGGTCAAGTCTTGTGGATATCAGGAAAGAATCAGTGACAACAGGATGGAATGAAAACTGTCTTTAATGCCCTCTCAGAAAGGTGGCACTTCTGAAAGGCACTAAAGGATGAGACTGGAAAATATCATGGATCTACAGTGAGATAGTTCATCCATTTCTACGGCAAGAGGCAGGGCAAGGGCGCTGCCCGCAGCCGCTCCGCAGGGCTCATGGGTCTGGGGAGAGGTGGTGGAAGGACTTGTTGCGGTGGGGGCATGCTCTGCGGCTGCTTTCCCAGCAGCGGTTTGCTGCTCCAGCTGAAAGCCCAGCGGCGGTTTGCCGCAGGCAGCTGCCTGCCAGCCAGGGGTCAGAGAGGCATGAGTCACCACAGCAGGGCCAGGGAGTTGAAATGAAGAGTTCGCAACTCTTAAATAGTTGGGGGATGAAAAAACCACTGCTGACGGGTGCTGAAACGCAGTCTTTTAAACACCGTGGTAATCTCGAGCCCCTAGAATTTTGAACTAATTAAAATAAAGCTGGATGGAATTAATACAAACCAGCCTCAAACCAGGTGAAGGAAAAGCAAAACCCCATGCAAGCTGATCTGATGAAGATTATGGAATGTATGTGCCATTCAATTTGCTGGAATACCACATTATTTTTTATTCTGATGTTAATAGGAAAGTATTTTACAGACTCCCTCAATAGGTTATGTTGGACTCGATTCCAGTGTCTCCTTTTGCAATAATGCTGGTGGCGGAAGAAATGTACATCAATGTTGTTTTAGCTGCAGTAGAAATGCCAGGGAACTCAGACCTACGCTGTGCACTATCACCTCGTCAACTGGTAAATTACTAAATCGGAATTTTATGAAATTACTCAATCAATATTTGTGCAGATGGCTTCCAGGAAAAAGCACTTGTGTGTCTGTTTAACTCCAGTATGTAACAGATGGCTAGAGACAAGGCATTTCTTTTCAGCCAGGCTCATATTGATATTTTAAGATAGCTTCCTTCAGATGCTTATTAGTTCTTGTGAGCCAGCCATTAAATCTTACCTTATATATTACAGTTAAAATAAAATTCAGTCATATAAAAGGCCTTTAAGAAATGTTATAGCAGTTACTTACAAAGGAATTAAGTGCAAACCATCACTTCAAATTTGTATTTAGTTTTAGCTTGTAGCATTTACATGTTAGAAATCAATTACTTGTCTATACATTTACTGCTGTTTGCTGAATTGTGGATCAGAGTAGTTTAGCCCTTATTACTAATTGGCATATGTGCCTTTTTCTTATTGTTTTCTTCTTGCAACTCTAAACGCCGGTCACATTCTAGGCAGTCTAACATGTCTCAAGATGGACCAGAAAAGAGCATGGAACACCTTGTTTTGTAGGTTGCATCTTTAATCACTGCCTCAGGTCAGCCTTATGGCTAAGGCTGTCAGACAGCCTTCTCCCCCTGGGGTCACCAGTAGTGCTGGCAGCCTCTATGTCTGCCTCATCCACAGTGGTGCATGAGCAAAACCTCACCTCTCTACCTACAGTTCTGTTGCTGTGCCTTCAAATTCAGCACCCTGTGCCAAAGCTGTCCAGGTTTAAGCCTCTTCTTCCTCATGTGGCAATATGGAAAAAGGTGGGAGGCTCCTTCACAAGCCTCCAAATCACCCAGACTCCTACATACAGCTCTGTCATTTATAGTCCTGTTGCACAGACACAAGTGAGGTAGGCACTGGGGTCTAAAAAGTATACTCTCTGCCTCAAACCATTTCCACCAGCCTCAGGCTCTATTGCCTCTAATATGCAGAAATGTATTTCTCTGTAAGTGTTTCTCTTCCATCTATCTTTTCCAGCCTTCCAGACATGATTACTTACACTGGAGTTTTAGTATTTAAGTGGCAAAACTTAATAATCTGCTGTTTCACACTTGTTTCTGAAGTGTTGTGACCATAAGGGTAAAAAGAGAACAACACATCTCTGAAATTAATGGCAGTCAAGGAATGTAAATACAATTTCCCAGAATATCCCCAGGCACTGTGTGTCTGACTTAATGCTTTTAGATGAGTCCTTTATCTGAATGCAACTTTGTTGGGGCTTGTACATTAACCGCACACTTTGCCGAGTTTTACTGTTCAAGAGTAACACTGCCAGATGTAGATTCTGCTTTCTGATATCATCCTGAAAATTATTATGTGGTGACTTAAACATTCACTTAGAAATCTTAGCTTTGTGGTAATGAGTTGCTTGCCAGAAAACGTTTATGACAGGACTCAATACTATTCGGCACCCATTGAAGAACTACTATTAAGCCCCAAATAGCTGGCATTTTTCTCTATCATTGCACCCACTGCAGCTAAGACATTATTGAGCAATGAGCAACTTCTCTGCAAGATCCATTCTATCACTCACTCCAGTGTTTTGCTTTCCCTGCAAGGAAGAGGTGGCCCAAAGTGTTTTTGAAATGTTATTGCAGCCTTGCAGTAGGGGCAAAGAGCAATTTCACTGCACATCTCAGAATGAGTTTGCCACCCATAGCTGTGTGCCACAGCCGAGTGGTCGGATGCTCACTCCTTCAGGTAGCTCCAAGGTTGGTCTTGCACCCAGGACAGGTTCTGCCCACCAGAGATGTCTGTGCAAAAGAGAAAGAAAGCCTATTCCTAAGACTTTATTTTGTTTGCTTTAACAAAGGGATTGAGAAAGAGAAGCTCTCTTGATCAGCACATAGTTTCACAAGCATTTCTCACCAGCCACAGTGGAAAAGGAAAACAGTGGCATTCTCAAAGTAAGATGAATTTTGGTGATATTTCACACCAGGAAAATTCTTGCAGAATCCTCTCATTATTTCAACATCACCCTGTGGAACAAACTGAATCCCTACAGAGGTTCATAAAGTCAATTTCTCCAGCAGAATCCACACGAGGTACCTCTACCCTTTAAGAAAGACACTGACTACAAACGACAGAGAGGGAGACTCTCCAGTGACTTTCACTGCCAAACCTGCTCAGCTCTTGGTGGCTCTCTCCACATTTTTCGTTCTCCTTCATCTCCCCTCTCCGCATTCCCTCTCTGTCTGAATAAGAACTGCGGGATGTGATAAAGGCTGAAGTGCTGTTTTATACTCACTGTTCTGAAATGGAGGATTTCCACACGGGTGGTTAAAGTCATCCTACAGCATTTTCTGCTTGCATACTTTATCAGTATGTATTTTCAGCAAACCCCCCTAGGGTGTAAGTAACTCTAAGGTTACTTTGGCCATGATGACCTACACATACATTTTCAAGGATGCAGTTATCTAAAAATTAATTTCTTCTCTCCCTACAAAAACTGCTGCCTCCGTGGAAATGTTATTGCTCTCTGCTGAGGAGAGTTCTCCCCATCTCTCTCTGACCCAGAAAGCAAGACTCATTAAACAAATGGGCCTGGCTGTAATGGATTTGACAAAGAGGAGCTTTCCATTACAGATGTGGCAATAACAGCACAATATATACTATAAACACATCACCATTTTCCTTGGCCTAGGGAAGTTGAGTTCTGATTTCTTTTTAACCATGATGTGTTCCTTTGAATAGTAAATTTGTGTCACTGGTCTCTTTTTAATACCCTATCTTAGAAGAAGTCACTGTATACAAAAAAACCCTGAGACATTTAACATAATGGGGTCTTGCAGACTACATAAACCACAGATTTATTTTCAAATGCTCACTGAAAAAATATTCCTCTTATAGTACCCCTTACATAGCTCCACATAAATATTTATATATGGTCTATATTTTAAAATGCCTTATCCTTCAGCTCCAGAATCTTTCAAAACCAGCTGCAGTGAATACCTCCTGAGAGGTGACCTGTCTCAGCTGGAGCACAGCCCTGTCCCTGCTCCATCACTTAGGGCACAATGGGACTTTGTGAGCTGGACTGGCTCTGCCCTCGAGGGCTGCCTGCTACAAAGCTTCCCAGATTTTTGCACCCCATGAACAGCATAATTTGCAACTGGACCCTTTTCTGTGTGAGACACTTATTTTCCCTTTGAGGCTTCTTTGGCAGGGTACGTGGGGAGTGCACGGAGTCAGTGCTGCTTCCCCTGTTTTGGGGCTTGTAGGTGAGTGGGAAGGCAGTTGCTGAATCTTAGCTGGCTCCATCCTTGGGCCACAGATAGGGAGGAGTGAGCTCCCATGCTGCTTCCCTGCTGGCAACCTGCCCTGTCCCAGGACAGGGAGAAGCTGCTCTGAGACAGGTTTAATAAGTGTTGTTACCAATTTATGGCCATTCCTTCATGTTCTTTGCTTTTTCATAATCAACACTTGGAAAAGGCATCTGTGAGGTTATCATCCCTTAGAACATTATTAAAGTCTAGTGGAAGTATTCATTCAGTACCAGCAAGCTGGATATTTCATATAACTGCTACTTTTTCATAATACAGCATGTTATTAAATGTGTTTTAAAAAACAATTGTAGATCCCATTTTACCAGTTGTATAACATAGATACTTGTTTGTCCAAGCAAAACAGCCCAATGTATCAGTATATTGCAGAGACATTCACATGGGCAAAGTGCTCGCTGGGCTGAAATCTGCATTCAGATATTAGTTTCCTTATGTCTAGGGAATTTTGCAGTCATCTTTTTAGAAGAATTTTATGGCAGCTTGTGCTATCAGAGAAGCATTAAGGGGCTGCTCAGGGCTGATGGAGGAGAAAAGCAAAACGATGGAAGTGACCACTTCCAGCAGGTCATGCACTCTTACTGGAGGAGTTGGAGGAACAAAGGCTGTCTGTCTAAGCAATGCTGCTCCAGGCTGTGCGCTCTTGTGCTGAGGTGGCTGTGGATGTTATCCCCAGATCCTGCCATGCAAGCAGCATGACCAAACTTGGCTCCTTTATCTCCAGCCACAGACCCCTGCATTTTAAGGGCAGGCTATCTGAATCTTTTTGCAGCTAAACCACTGTCAGTTAAACAAGGAAGCTTTATGTATTTGCACCAACAACATCCCCACTGTTGGGAGACTGCTGCAGCTCACCATCCCTCTCCTCCCAGGGGCTCCTTCCAGGTCCTGGCTCACTTGCAGTCAGCAGGCAGAAGCTTTGTATGCTTGGTGTGGGGGAGGTGGAGACAGTATTGCACTCTGTGTGTTGCAACCCATTACATCATTGGGACTGTGATTCTCAAAACCCCTCACACCAGCAAGAACAAGAGTATATTTTATTGCCTTGATGAGCAAAGGCAGCCTTTTGGGTTCAGAAACTTGCAGGTGGCTCCATAAGAACACGACCTTGCATCTTAGCATCAAGTCCTGTACAGCTGGGACTCCATAAACTCCTTCCCCTGAGCAAGGATTAGTAGTGATTCATGCCTGTGTGTATACTGTTAATGTGTGTGAGTGAGTTTTACTGAAGCTTAAAGGAAGTATGTGCCAAAGTACACACAACAATACACTGATGGTAACTTCATAAAAGTTTATCATGAGATAAATGAGAAAAAAAGACATTTTTTTTAATTAATGTGCAGAAAACTTTTTAAACTGAGAAATGATGAGCTACTTTGAATGTGTGAAAAATGCACACTGACAAAGGAAAGGTTCATCTTGGCATCAGAAAGATATTTGCATACCCTGAACTCCCAGCCTCAGGCCATGTTTCTAGGCAGACGCATTTTCCCAAGGCTAAGCAGACAGCAGAATATGCTGCTGCACCACCTTCTGTTAAATGGGCTGTTATTCATCCTGCTAGAAAGGTTGTGCTGCGCACTTCTCAGGAGGGCACCCAAAGCATCAACATATTCAATGAAAAATGACACACTAAACCCAGAAAATCACTACAGATTTTCTATCCTTTTCCAGGAAATCTGGTAGTGGGGAGCAGGGTGAAATACTCCAGCTTACTCTATAAGCTACTGTCTATCAGTCCCAGAGCCCAGCTCCCATATCTCAGGAGCCAGTTCCAGAGAAAAGCTTGCCTGTTCCTCTTTAAGCATCACGTAGTGCTGCATATTGCCTGGAGCCTCTTGAACATGAGACTTTCTGTCCTGTAGGAAATTGCAATTCAACGTCTGGTTTTATTTGCAACTGGAATGAGCTTTCCAAATGTCCATTTCCCACAGAGGGGAAATATTTAAGAGAAATATGATTTTGAAAGGTCAGGATAACCTATGGCACTGCCACAGGCCAGTCCACAAAAGCAAGTGGTTCTGATATGGCTTGAAGTGTAGCTTTAGATATAGGAATAAGCTAAAGTCTGGTGGCACGAGACCAGAATACGTACCCTTACATATCCTCAGTCACAGGCAGTTTCCCCACAGCAGCATTTCAGCTTCAGCACACACAGCCACTGCCTCTGTTGTGTAGCCAGGACGTCAGGATCCACCGTAACCAGGTAGATTTGGCAACTGATGGCATTTGCAGCATCACAGCATTTTGGGCAAGTGCCGAAGGGTGCGATTTCTGAAGCTCATCTGGTATGCTCCTGCTTTTCCCTGTTTTAGCCACAAAGTAAGTGATGACTTTAATGTTTGTCTTTATAAAGTGAGTAGGAGTTATATTGGCTATACTGTTACTTGGCAGTCTTAATGGCACTACACTCACTATTAATAAGGAATAACTGTCTTGCAGTTCAGCCATAGAATGAAATGGGAAATTTCGGTAGCAGTTACCAAAGAAAATGTTGGCAGTGAGTGCTGTCTTTGGGCTATTTTTGCCTAACCAGACTAATGTGAATAGATTTTTTGAATGGTTCAATCGTATAAATATTCAAAGAGATGGCAGTAGATTTTATTAAAACCAGCGTGCTGCTTGGTAGGGCAGAAGGAAATAATGGCTCAAGGGTCTGGGAATGGGAGATGGAACCATTTACGTCTAAGTCACTCTTCCACATCCAGCCGAGGTCAGCAGTAAACAAGAATCATATAGTTACCAGCTGGTGGCCCACAGAATGAGAAATAAATTGATAGTGTGAGTCCGGTTTCCATTAGCAGAGGCAGGTATCACAAAAACAGAACCAGAAGTGGAACTAATTGACACTGTTGCTAGCTTTACCTGGGAAGTTAAGGACAGAGCTGTGGTGGAAACCTGACCAGCATGGCGGGTGGTCCCACCAGAGTCAAGGTGGAGCCTGTTGGGCAATGTACGCTGCTTTTCTTACTGTCACAATACCATGGCATGGCCCCTTCCTCGTCTGGGGCAACACACCCAGTGTCCAGCATGAGCCCCACAGAGATGCTAAACACAGAGACCTCCTCCCAGCGGGAAAAGGGGAGACTCCCTCACCCTCCTGGTTCCCCGGGAACCGTATGTTCCCAGGACAAATGCTTATGACTGATAGTTTCATTGGCATTTGCATCAGTAATGGTCTCTTCCTCCACTTTCCTGTAATTATAAGTCCTCTTGAACTAAAGAAGTTTTAAAGCATAATAGGTGAGCTTAGACTGAGGTGGCAGCTGATGTTTATTAATATTTTATTGTTTATTCTTCTGGATTTTCTGATGTAATTAATTTGTCTAGCTATAATATTTTAAAAGCACAGTCAAATGTCATTTTAATTCGAAGCCAAAAAAATATATTCACAATATAGGAATGCTTAAAAAATGATGACTCTTTTTTTTTAAATACTACAAAGGGAACATCAATTTAGCATAATTACATTAAAGAACAATCCCTGAGAGAGTGAGGAGAGGGGGGAAGAACGAGTAAAGACCTGCCAAAAATAAAAAGACTGCGCGGGTCAGTGGTCACTTGATTACAGTGTACACATTACAATATACATGTGTGTATATATAAGCACATACAGGCTTGTATCTAATCATATCTAAACCAGCATACTTTAGCACTTAGCTCCAAATTTATACTTTACAAAATGGTCCTTTCATAGGTATTAAAAGAGCATGAGATCCAGAACTACAAAAGGAAGTGTGCTGGTTTGTTTTTACTTTTCTCATATGACAGGCCAAATATTGCCTTTCTTGATGTTAATATCTGGAAATTTGTTACACAAGTAAGGTAGGGGAAAAAAATAAATAAATGGGACTCATTAAAGGTATTGCCAGAAAAAACTTACAAGATTTGGCCAGGCCACTGATTTAATCAACATTTTTTCTTATTGAAAGCAAATGTTCAAGCATAGTAGAGTTGAACTGGCTAACTGGGGAATTTCAGAAGATGGAAAATGAGTCTGTATAAGTCTGTATATACCAAATATTAAATGGAAGATAGCTCTGTCTGCGTATTCTGGGAAAGGTAGAAATAAACTTGGCAGTGGCCAGCTTAGCTGGCTGTGTCTCCAAATCCCATCACCTGCCCTTGAGAGTCCAAGGGCACTCATGTCATCTTGCTGGGTGAGGTGGCTGAATCCCAGCTGTGATTGATGTATCTGGGGGTAAAGGTAAAGGTAGCTGAGGTGGTGGGAGTAGTTTTCCACCATCAGCCTCACACATATGCTCTTCTGATGGTTGGTGCCTGGTAAGGGAAGTCCTGGTGTCTCCAGCTCCTTGAAACACCACTTGTAGCATGTATGCACCTTTATGAACCTAAATCAGGCCTTATAGCTCTGGGGACATAGGGTAAGCAGTCCTGTACATCAGTGGGTACAAATGTTACCATCACCTGTGCCTGAAAGAGTGAACCTCTCCTGGCTTTCTGCACCAGGGCTGGGAGAAACGGCCAGTCTACACCATCTTCCCCTTGCACAGAAGCACAGGAAAGAAAAGCAGCATCCAAGATAAGCAAGATGAGCAGTTTAGTCTCATTTCATTTCCTCGCCTGATACTCAGCAGAGAAACTCTTCATGCCCTACAACAACTGGCATAGCAATGGGTTGAAGCAGATACAAACACTAAGCAGGTGCTATTTGAAATGCCGCATCTACAAGCAACACAGTACGAGGCGGTTTTGCAAAGCTAAATATTTTCTTTACCCCTCTGTGCATGCAGTCTGCACCTTGAGTCAACTATGCCACCTTGCTATAGACAAAGATTTAGTTTTATGTATGGGAGTCTTAAAAATAACCTTCACCTCCTGAGCCCCTTTCTACAAATGCTCCTCCACTTAGCCACAAGCTGAAGCTAATTTTCACACAACATCTGCTGTGATCAAAACCATCTGTGTGGATATAAGTTAAGGACAGAGAATTTACAGCCCATGTTCTTCTCATCTGACACTGGGAAGCTCTCCTGCGTGCTGTCTGTATGTCTGCATTAGCTATATGGCTTCAGGTCCAGACACCCACATTGTGTCTTTTTCAAAAGCACTTTTTAAGTCAGCAGGGAATTCTCATTACCATGATGCTAAAGAAGGAGTAAGTGATGCCAAGCTGACCCTAGCAGAGACGCAGGCTACTGTGCACAATTGGTTGGTAGGCACAGAAGAGGCCTGTCGTGATTTTTTGATCATCCAATGTGTTTTATAAAGGTTCCTCAGCTTGGACCAGCTTTCCCTCACTACAGGTAATTAGGAAAGAAAAATAAACGAAAGCCCGGCTCCTCTGGCTGCAGAGGAGTGCTGTGCTCAACATAACCCCTTCAGCTATACAGTGCCAGAGGGAGTTGCTAACAGCACTGACAGTTCAGGGGAGTGATTTATGAAGCTTCTTTTGTGAAAAGTTGGCTTCTAGACAAACTATACCCCTGCTGCTGCCTGTGTACACCTCTGGCAAATACATAATCTGAGAATATTCTATAAACAGACCATTATGCCCAGTGGCTCCTCTTAAAAAACATGATTAAAAACCAAAACAGCTTGATCTACGTTAATTTCATACATGTATCAAAGATTATGATACAGCAGCAGCAGAACAAGGCACACACCATACCACCTGGTACAACAGAAGATAAGTAACCGTAGATAAGTAACCTTAGATATAAACCTGAAATTCTCTCCTGCTGAACATGTATTGCTGAGCTAACCTACTGTGTTATACCAAACATATTTTTCTTACAGTATATCACTAATGAACAGCTTCTCTGCTGGTTTGGATGTGGCAGTGACAAATCTCTTATCTGTATAATTTCTTGTATCCTGTTCTCGTCACTTTTCCAAGAGCAGCAGTATGCACAAACTTTGCAAGTTAGTATGGTGACAAGCACCAGTTCATATCTTTTACACAGTTTCTAATGTCCTCATGCAATTGCTCAGAGATACTGTGCATGAACGGTGTCATTATGTTAATGGGTATTAGTGGGTATTAGTGCTTGCTTAAACACCACCCCAAGAAACATCCCATACCCTTCCTTGGGCAGCAGACCATTACACTGTATTTATGACGCTTTAAAGAGTCAGTAAACTATTTTTCAGTAATCATTTGCTGGGAAGCTTAAAATTTAAAAAGTCTCTGATACTGTATTTCTGTATTTCACAAGGATGATGCAGTCAAGTTTTGTGGTCAGAGAAAATGTAACACTAAGGAGTTCTTCATTATAAGAAATTTATTTCCATGCAAGAACAACTGCAGAGGCAGATGAGAAAGAGTGCTGCTGAGCTGCTCAGCTATTGCAAGGCTGCTCGTAATTTGGATGAAAACCAGTAACCTGGGTTTAAGGCAGCTTAAGAATGGGCTAACATGTTTAATCTACAAATAACTCAATCAAATCTTTCCAGATTCTGCTGTAAGTATACAATATACTTAACCCAGTGCAAGAGATGCCATCTCTGCAGCCTCTACAGAGGTGTTACTCTGCTCCATTGAGCTGTTTTTGTTAAGGTAAATGGACTGCACTGTCACAATCAGCACTGAATCCACACACATTCCCAGGCATGAGTTAAATTCCCTGTGGTGGCTGGATTCTGCTTATGCTGAGGAGATGGAGAATGATGAGACTGAAATGCAGAGGGGATAGAAAGGGTGAGCGCAAGTGTGGGCACACTCACAACTGCTTCAGAGCTGGGCTGACATAACAACAGCTGAGAAGCACCTCTATTGACTATGCTAGCATGAGATCCCCAAGTGTCTCATGGCAGAAGTACCAGGCACAGTGGAGTCCTGCTCACCTTTTCATTAGCATGACCCAACCCAGTCAGGAGGCAGCAGTGATGCTGCACAGGCTGGACCACACGGTCAAGGCTGGACCCTTGATAACCCTGTCACCGGATGTGAGCTTTGTGGCACAGCTAGTTTGGATTATTGTCTATCTGCATCCCTTTCCCAGCACAACCCAGAACTGAACTGTTGTGTTTGTTACGAGGAGAAAAATGCAGAAATGGCATTACAAAACCTCACACAAATGAAGTTTCAGTAACTCCCAGAAGACTGTTTCATGTCACTTCTAATTTATGAGTCCCCAGTTATTACTGGATCTTCCAGCTAACAAGGCATTCCCCCTCTACTCTGCTCTCCTGAGACCTCACTTGGAGTATTGTGTGCAGTTCTGGTGTCCTCAACATAAAAAGGACAT
>WYDI02023146.1:111387-125351 GCA_009867235.2 Psittacus erithacus
CTGGAATGGGTTGCCCAAGGAACTTGTGAATGCTCCATCCTGGGCAGTGTTCAAGGCCAGGTTGGACAGAGCCTTGGGTGACATGGTTTAGCGTGAGGTGTCCCTGCCCATGGCATGAGGGTTGGAACTTTATGGTCTTAAGGTCTTTCCCAACCCTATTTATGATTTCATAATTCTATGAGGATAAAGTAATACCTGATCTTGAGGGCTGACTATAACTTCTCCAAAACTACTCCTCCTCAGATGTAGTGAAAGACAGCTACGAAAGAGCAATGGTTACTGACTTAAAAAAAAAAAAGAAAAAAGAGAGAGATCTTGAGGATGCGTTAATATCAAACCTCTTCAACCTTTATAGCAAATCAAGAACCACCACTACCTTTAAAGTATGGAAAGAATGTTTCTTCATGGCACAAAGGAACGCTATAAAAAAAAGAACTTCTTTGGGGACTTAATTTAGAAGGACACAGTAACCCTTTTCCTACCATATCACATTTGTCACCAGAATCAGATAGAGAGGCATGTTTGGCTAGAAAGCTACAGGAAAAGAAAGATGAGGAACTGAGGTGGGTGTTTTGGATGACATCCATAGCAGGATACTATTGTTTCAGGGCACTGTTTTTGTCAGCTTTGCACCTGTCCTGCCTGGGAAGCTGTGTGGACCAGCCTGATTAACACAAGTGAGTTTAATCAGGGCTTGAGAAGTCACCTCCCTGCCAAAAACCTGGGGTGTTTTTATAGGCCACCTATGCAGTCACATCAGCTAAATAAACTCTCCCTGTTCTTTCTGGAGCGGTGACAACATTTATTTGATCTGTTTGGCACCGCAGATTAAATACAAAGCTGCACACTAAAGGGGAGATATTTTTCTTTTCAATTACATTTTAGGTGAGATGGAGCAAGAGTAAAAGAGAGAGAGAAAGAGAAAAGTCAAATAACCAAGGTGTTATGTTAGAAAAAAGACCTTTCCTTGGCGCAAAGTAATTGGAAGTAGAGCCAGGAAATTATGATTCTAATACCTACTCTGTCATCTCATTCTGTGGGGTCTTGGGCAAGTCCTTTAAACCTGCCTTTTTAATTTCTTCAACCTGTAAAATGGGGACAACCAACCACAGAGGAGTTTGATGAGTACTAGCAGATGTTTTCACAGCACATCGAAAAAATGTGAGAATCTATGGATGTGCTGTTATTACTCCCCAGGAGTACACCTGAATGAAACCACTTCTCTTTCTGCAGTGGGTGATTTTATTTAATTTTTAATTTTATTTATTTTTAATCATGTTGCAAAAGTATCCTTACTAAGAATTCTTGCTTTAAAGCTGGCTGGGAAATAACTTCTTGCAATGTTTTATCATCAGAAATGTCTGCTGTTTTGACTATATCCGTAAGATTCATGGTATGGTTCCATTTCTTAACTACTTGAATATGACATTAAGGATTAAATTGACAGAGAAAATACTAGAAAATTTGAGATTTCCTCAAAATTTGCTCATTCAGGATGAAATTCAATCCATCCTCTTCAAGGTAGAATTGACTGGAGACTGTGTTCTGTCTCTTCGCATTTCTCTCTTCCTTCTACCAGTTTTGACAATAAAAGCCCCTCCTCAGAGGCCTCACATAAGAGAAACACAGGAAGGCCATGCATATGGACAAATAGAAGACACAAGAAATTGAAATGGGGAGTCAGCAGGAAGACATGATGAAAACCTCCCCAGCTAATTGAGTATTCAATAGCTCTCACTGCAACAATGTAAGCCACACAGCAGAAAGCTTAAATAAAGCAGTTTGATAACCTGATGCCTAAAAGTAGTGTCCTTTGCTCCTCGTCAGAACCTTCCTATGGGTCTGATTTGCAAAGATGCTGGCTGTTTGTTAGTCTTCACAGAAATCCATGGGAGCTGAGAGACACTGAGCAGGGTCAAAAAACAAGCCCCTTGCCTGGGTGCCTCAGTCCAGTGCAAAAATCCAACTCATGGTGTCTCTGAAATTTCTGTCTTAAATTTGCTTTCAAATGTCTGCTATGCTAACTCCAGCTTTGGTGCAAATCAGCAGATTTAGGGATTTCTTATTGACTTGAGATACACTGTAAAGTCCATTTCCAGCAGCTGAAGAAGGGGCTAGGATTTCTTGCGGTGAGGAAGCCAGGGTGTGACAGTACACAATCAGGCTAATGGAGCCAATCCCGTTCAAATTTCAAACATTCGCCATCCCTTGGAACAAGTGTTGCTTGAAACAAGTTGCACAAGATGATAGAAGAAAACTGGGACTCCACTGCCATTCTCAGACAAAAAGCATATTCATTAGGAAAACCACCCCCTCCAAAGCACTTACACAGGCGTATGTTTCCTACAGACAGCAAGGGCTTCAAATCATATCATATGCTACTCATTTACATATCACATTAACTAGTGAAGACAGCAGAAATCTAATGTTACTTCCTAACCAGCTCAGGATCTCTCTGCAGCTTATTAGTCACCTTTTCCCTCAGAGGACTTGTGCTGTGCTATATGGTTGCAGTTAAGTCACCAGATGGTGTGGAGCCAGCACTCTAGCTTTTTACATCTAAAGCCCATTCTTCTTTTTTTAAGCCACAGGTTGTTTTATGAAAATCCAGCTAAATGAGGAAGAAAGGACTCTCAGTCTGGGAGAGGCATGCATGTGTTGGGCGCATGCATCAAGTGGTGAGGATGATGCCACCAAGCACCGGCAATTGATGATGCTGCTTGTTGTCCATGTGGATGGGCCAGCATGGGAAAGAGCTCACCGAGAGATGCCCCAACAGCACGGAACTGTGCACAACCTGTAGGCAAATGCATCTCACCACTTACCTTGATAACACTCCAGGGGCTGCACAACCTCAACTACCCAAGCGTTGAAACTGTGGCCAGTAAAGAAATGTCACTGTCATTTAATAATAGTGGAGCAGGTCAAAGTGGCCCCAGAAACCAGTAACATAAATTTTAAGGAGGCAGGTCTTTCAAGGGAGCCCACTGATTTCTTTTCTTTAGAGGTTTCTACGAAGACTTTAGTTTCTTTACCCTATGGAAGAGAGTTCTCACAAGCAATAGTTCACTCTTTAATATGGCACACTGTTGGTTTCATTTAAGCCACTTAGCAGCCCCACTTAAGGCATCTGATTGTGTAATTGACATTCCACTGATGCTCCCAGTCTCCAGAATTTATATGCTGATGTGCCAGCACACTGAATGGCTTACCAGCTCTACAAATTCTGCATTCACAATGCCTGAAAGACAAGACATTTCTGAAGTGTGTCAAGCAGACTTGATTCAAGATCATTGTATTCTAGTAGTGGGTTTAGGGTTTATGTCAATAGCTTTTGTTTAGTGCAGTTTAGTTGGACCATTGTATATGTGATTGATGCATCAGAAAGTAACTTTGGGAGAGCTGAAGCAGATCCATTTAAAGTTTCCATTTTGAAAGCATTAAAATAGGTGATTATTCCTGTGAGAGCCTCTGAATTTCCTTAGGCAGGTATCTTTTGTCAGGATCTCTCAGGATTTTCTTTTTTTCAGGATCTCACCGTGGAGGGGGAGCTGGCAACTTCACCTGGAGGTCCACATCACAAAATGGGCTGTGGTGTAGCCAACAGCATTAGCAAGGAGTGACACACAAATGAAGAGTAAAATACCCAGGCAAAGCTTTTCAGGGAAGTATACACAAACTATGCCTAATTAAACTTGGTTTAAGGTCATTGCTTTTAGCCTCTAACTTTACCAAGAAAATTATTAAAAAAAGAGTTCTTGGATAACAGCTTTGGTTTTTTTCAGCAATAATCTGTTTTCTGTGTTGGATTTTAAATTAAAGCCTTTTGCATTGTAGTTTTTCCACTTACAAGTGGATTATTGCCACTTCAAACAATGAGAGGCAACTGTTATCCTTGTGCTACAGAAGGATCTGAAAAAAATACAAAAGCAATAGAAATATGCCAACTTTTGTTTACACATGTGTGCATATCAATGGTTTCTGGTGCAGGCACATGAGAGGAGGGCTGAGAAGAAAGTGCCGGCATGATTGATTACATTTTCCTGTTCATGGTCATCTGTCTATGTGACATACATAGAACAGTACATATGGTTAGCATAGCCCTCCTAACGCAGTATATTTCACACATAGCCACCTCAAAATCAAAGCTATAACTCCTTGCACTTGTTTATTTTCCTGGGGTAATATACAGGGAAAGGTGACCCAAAGAAAACAAAATGCATAATACCAGAGAATTCCATTTTCACTAAAAACTCAGCAAAACCAAAGTTTTCTGGGGCACGGAGAAGATGAGGGAGTACTGTGGCCATCTGACCCTTTTCCCATGGATGCTGCCTTCTCCATCATCAATCCTTTACTTCTTCCCTATTTTTGGAAACTGTTCTCACACTGAATTTCCAGAAGTTTTTTCAACTGGGATAGAATGAATGCAAACTGAATTAGGTGCAACATCTTGGTTTTTATGTGGGTAATATATTTGGAGAGAGGACTGTTTAAACCTTTTGTCTTGCGCAGAATGAAGCACATTGCCCCTGCTACACAACCTGCCCATGAATAACCACAGTCTTTCAAGGCTACTTTGTCCTCTCTTCCTTCAGCGTGTTTCTCAGGTTTATATATCTTTTCTTGGGACTGCAGGAAGTATTGAAATCACTTTGAGTGATGCTTTTTTGGTAGTATTTCTGCTCCAAAGCAGGGAAAAAAACCAAACCAAAGTAGGGAAAAAAAAAAAAGAGAAAGATTGATCTGGGAATTTTGCTGCTTAGTTTTTTTTAGACATAGAGCTTTTGTAATTACAAGGTCTCTTTCAGGCTTTTAGGTTTCTTGAAACACAGTGGCCTTGTTTTGATACAGAAGCACTCAGACACATGTATGGTTGTTGCATTATATATTTCCACTGTTGATCCTATATTAGCATCATATGGTGGACACGTCTCATTTAGAGAGACACTCAGTCTGCCAGTGGATAACATTCTGACTCTCGAAGATTTGGCAATCCGGCAGTGTTAGATTACAGCCAATATCAGACTCTGGTCACTGTCTCCAAAATACACCTGTGTTTGTTTAGTTCATTTATCAGAAAGCTGAAGACAGAAGATTTTTGTACTCAGAGTCCCTTGGTCCACAGATGCCTGGTTTGCCCCAGTACACACAAAAAAGTTTTTTCATATCTCCTTCTACATTTTATTTAATTTTAATTTAGTTTAAATTAAATTAATTTAGAATGGATTTAATAAATTCTTTTTTTCATTTATTACTTTTTTAAAAGGTCACTTGCCGTCTGTTATCAACGAGTATGTTAGACCCAAAACATAGCTCTTTTTTCACATGCAGTATGAAGAATAATATCTATTTTAAGAATAAAACTGATACTCAAGCAAAATTCTGTTATACAATACTCCCCTGTTGGGGAAAGAAAATAAGCCATAACCACGGCCTATCCGCTTACTTTTTCCATTTCTACTCTCCTTCTGTCTAAGGAACATTGTCAACATTTTGCAGAGAGAACCAAGTGCCAGAGAAAGAGTAAGAGGAATTTGATGGCTACCCTTCCAGCCACGTGTTTTCTTGTCCAGTTCTCCCCAGCCATTTGATTCAGCTCTGCCTGGGAGTTCAGTTCCTGCCACCCTGCACCTGCAGTGCCTGGGACACCTATTTCCTGGGATGCTCAGTATGATAGTGGGGATCTGTCCTACCTCTTCCTCAGTGTGCTTCATTCAGAACCTCACCAGATGTGTTTTGCCATAGCTTTGAGTTCATACATGCCTTCACTGCAGATGTCTCCCTCTCAAGTGCACCAGTGGCATTAACTCTCCCAAACTTTGCAGGCTGTTGTCTCATCTTCTCTAAAAAAGGGACGGCAGATTATTTTCACAGCCTGTCTTCCATGTCGCTTCCCTGTTCTCTTTCACTTACAAATACAGGAGAGATGCTGGAGGCAAGAGTGCTTGCTAAAGCTGCAAGCTGGAAGGTAATTCTGGAGCCTATTTGAGGAGAGTGCAGGGCTTTTACCCCACAATCATGGGAATATGCCATGTGGTTGATCACAACCAAGCAGGTTTGATCAGCAAACTCTTACCAAGCTGTTCACCAGCTCTCCACAAACTGCGGGCTGCTTGTAGACATTAAAAGAGGTTGGATCATTAGTGGACAATACAAACGAAAGTGCTTGTATTCTTTCAAAATGTGTTTCTGCACTTGGTGCACCTTATACTAACGTACACAGCTGCAACAGTCTTCCTCCCCTGTGTGATCTGCAGAAAGGTTAGAAACTATTATTATCCTTGTACTAAAGCCTCATCTCTTTCCCCAGTGAGGGCTCCACGGGCTCCCAGCCCTGGGGCACAAGGCCCCCTGCGCTCCTGCCCCTACACTGGCCAATAGAGCAGCTCCAAGCCACGGCAAGCTCTTTCTTCCTGTGGATTTGTGGCAGGAGGATGTGCTGTTCTTGTACTCCAAGAGGCTTGGGATGCATGTCTGCCCAGAAAGTGGTGCTCAGGCGGCCAAGTTGGAAAACATCCCACCTGTTTGCAGGTAACTCACAAAGAAAAAGGAAGAGAGAAAATTGCTGAATAAAGTCTTCCTCTCAAGTAGATTTCCCAGCCCAATCATAACCTTCCCTCACCCAGAATTTGTTGCTGTTACCAGAATAACCAAGCCATGAGTTCAGTGTGCATGGGAAGAGCAGACTCATCCCATGGAGGAAGGATGGGTGAGCACCCCAAGGTCCTGCAGCGAAAGCATACATTTCTCAGTGCAGACAGCATCTGCTTTGAGGCCTCTGCCTCTCAAGACAGTCTGATAGGGAAAAGGTCCTCAGATCCCCTCCCAGAACTCGTCTTACACTAACCAAGGAAAACACACATAATTAAATTAAGGCACTTTGTTTTTGTATCAGTGCAATTTACAAAGATACCAGTGTGACAGTTTCTAGGCACAGATATAGCCTTCCTATTTTTCCTGGATGTAGCACATTGTTTTCTCATCCAGAAAGCTGCACTAGGAAGACTCTTGGGCACAAAGTAAAGCTCCAGGCCATCTTCCTTGGTAACGAGAAGGGGTGGTATTTGCCCTTAAATTGTGTTTCTAATCTAATCTAATTAAATTCAGGAAGAGTGCCTTCTTTAACCAAATCCAGTCACATGGAAGTATTTGGAGCAGGGAATTCTGATATCTGATACAAAAGTTCACACCAGCTGTCATGCCTTTTAAAGATGATAAAATGTTCAATCAAGCCATAAGTTGGATCCTTACTTTTTTGGCAGCCTATTTCCTGTATTCAGTGTCTCCAGTTGTAACAGGGGATATTTTCAGTACAGAGCCAATTCACTTCGGATGTAGGCAACTTTATGAGCTCTATTATATACTGACAAGTTTATAGCAGGATGTATCTTTGTCACCAATTGCAGATGACCACAACACTTGGGAATCATTGCTGTGGCGGCAGAGTTTCTTGGCAAGGGTGTCCATACCTCCTGCCCTGATAGCATAAGGGGTTCTTCCATTCCCACACTTTTTCCAGTGACACTGAGCACTGTCTTTTTCTGTCCCCTGTGTTCCACAGTTGCCTTTTATTTTCTTTCCCTGGAGAAGATGTGAACATGAAGGACAAAAATCAAGCAATAACTTCCTTACCAGTTTCAGATCATATCCATAGATGAAGAATGGGGATGTTCATCAAGGACCAGCAAGTGAGGGAAGAAGGTGGGCTGAGGCCTATGGACTGCAAGCATAGAACATGTCCAAGTGAGGAGGCATAGGTAGAAAAAGCATTCAAAGCACTGACGGACAAACAGGTTATCCTGAAGTTTTCTCTCTAGATCCATGGTCCCCTAAAAGGAAGAAGAGTTTAATTTTCTTTAGAAAAACAGCTCAGGATTTACATGCAGCAGTTTCCTGAGCTTCTCACACTCTGCATGACAGCTGTTGTACAGAGTTAGGTTCAGAGGGGCCACATCCGGCATCAAAAATGGTGAAGAACTAGAAAAGAGTGTTCCAGCTTTCCAGTGCCTAGGAAGAAGGTGATTGCTGCTGTGCTGCGAAGCACACTCTCCAATGGCACATGTGGAAAGGCAGCTATAGCAGCCATGCAAAACCAGCATCTCTGAGCCCAGTAATCATCCATGTGAAGCAGGAGGAGCAGCATAGCACTGGGACTGGAGGGGACATCCACATTACCTCAAAGACCTGGAAGCCTCAAGCCAACACTGTGCAAGTGCCTCCAGAGGCTGCCCCTCTCCAGAAGAAGGCAGGCTTTCCTCCCAGGCATGCAGGGAATGAGGTGTTCCCTTGCCCTCAGAAAGAGAAACATCCATTTTGCTGAAAGACAGATGCTTGAGCATTATCTGTTGCGTTCAAGCAGCTGCCAGCTGAACTGCTGAGTCTGAGCCTGGACTGGCAGCAGAAATGGCCTTGGTTGACGGCAGAATTATTGCTGATGTTATTTATGAATTACCATCTTTGATGTTTAACAGACCCAGACATGCTGTAAATTAAATTATTATTTGTTCATGGATTCATTAAATGTAGTCATTGTCAGTTAGAGATTATAGCAATAACCCACAACAAATGGGATTTGGCTTTAGTTTTTAATATAAGGGCAGACTGCCATGCCCTTGTTCACAATGAAATAGCGACTTACTTTACAAAGATAATGTGCTTTTATTAGCACAAAGTGTGTTTAGAGTGGAGGCCTTGCATTCAGCTTGGCCTTGATATTTACTGAAAATAGAACTATTTCATGTAGCTCTCGAAATATCAGCAAATAGGAAACTGTGCTTGATTTCTTCTGCTACACATAAGGAGGTGATCCAGTTGGTATTTGGGCTGGTCAAGGTTAATGTTAATGGTTGCATTGGGACTGCGAGTCTGCCAGATGACCTGTCTATATGACCTTAATGAAAGAAAGGGCAGCGAAGGTTATTTTGAGACAGCCAGCTTTCTCATAAAGTAAAACTGGAGGATGCCAGTAAATGTATTTCACTTAATTTACAGCCTCCTACGCTTGCCCATCGGAGCATACTGTGATATCCTTTTGCTGTAGGAGCGTGTTGAACTTAATCTAATTATTTCTTCTGAGTTGAGAAATTAAGAAAAATAACTCAGGTACAGGTTTTATGTGTAATGTTTTCTTAATCTTATGGACTGACTTAGGAGTATTATTCATACAATTGTAGCCACTAAAAACTAAGGTCGCACTGAAAAAACTATGGACTAAATGTGGAAAAGAGAACCAACACAATATTCTTCTTAGACTAGTTTGTCTTCTTGTCGTTGACCCACTGGAAGCCACTGGGTCAACTTAGACAAAAAAGAACCTTCTAAAAGCAATGTCCCAGTGATCTCAGATCAAATTTACATGGAGACAAAAAGCAGAGCATTTGACTTTCCTCTAGAGTTCAACATCACACACATGCAATCATCCATTTCCTTAACTAGCTTTTAGCTAGGAAAGCATGAGCAGTGAAGTGAATTTTGTCAAAGACCACAGGAGGACTACAAAGCGTTGTGTACCAAACAGTAAATATTTGTTTCAGTATAACAATATATGTTTACAAGATCAAAAGAGAGTATGTGAGTAGTGACTAAGGCCCATGGTCTTGATGTGAAATACAATTTTGCCTGCATACTGGCTTGGTACTTTGGCCATAGGCCAGAGAAAGGAGCACTGCTAGAGAGTAAAACTTTCAAATCCCCTCTGAAAACAAAGCAGTCTGTTCAAATGAGTATCTAGTACAACCACCTAACTTATGAAGCACCCAGGAGTTTTAACAGCTATGACCCTGAACCTTCCTGGGACAGCATGCTGTCTGCTTAAGCCATAAGTACAGAGGCATTAGCTTGCGAATAAACTTAATACAAATGAGACACTGGTTTTATTGTGAAAACAGATTGCATTAGGAAAGGAAAAGTAGATAATGGTCTTTATGCCTTTTGAGCTTCATATATAGGCACATAGGGTGGGCCTTTGGCTTGAGACTGTTTTCTCCTCCCTACATATTCTCTCTATGCCACTATTAATCCAGAGTTAGTGAAGAGTTATTGTCCGTCTGAGTGGGTTGTAACCTCTTGCATTAAGACTATATATGAAAGCCTCATAAAAATATCACATTGCATGCTCATCTAATATCTTGATCCTAAAAGGTTCCCATTTGTGGAACTTGAAATTCATTAAAAAGTCAATACATCCTTATTTGTATCCTTAGCTGTTGAGAAAGAGATGTGTGAGGCATTCTGGGTTTTAGAGGTTTTTTGGTTTTATTCATTTTACTGAGATCATAATGAAATACATCACTAAAGTGCTCCATTCATCACATCATCAGCAAAGTATCCATTTGGACTTCTCTAAATGGGATCAAATTTTTAATAAGGAATTTGTACCTACGTAAAGATAAACTCTTAAGCTCTGCATGTGATTTTTCTCTGTGTTTCCAAAGAACTGAAAATATGATTCATTTTTTCTGGTTCTTGCAGATAATTTGATACAGAGTATTTTAGAAAATTTCCTTTGTATTTACATTTTGGCATGAGTACATCACATTGTTACATTGTTCACAACATTTCTATTGTCACTGCCAACTTCTTTTGGAGAAAATCAAAGAAAAGCTGAGACAAGATACATCAAGCCACAGCCATTTGGGTGCCTAGTATTTTATTGCTCCCTTCTTTCTTACTGGTTTCCAGTTCTCAATCTTGTAATTTAGTGCTTCTAAATAAGCTTGATTTAAAACTAAATTTTCTTGATTGTTTAGTAAATAATTTTACAAACAGAGCTGTTTGAGCAGACTCTTCTTCATGTCAAACAAGTTAAAACACTCCACAAAGCCATGTTGTGGTTGTCTGATGCTTGGAAGATTTCCAAATCTGGTGGTTGGAAGATGTTTATGATGGTATATTCTGAAAAGAGAAATGAAGCAAGTTTCACTGAGCTTTCTTAAAAACAAAGGACACTCATAATGTAGCCATTTTGTGATTCTAGGACTGTGATTGTTGAAGCCTTCTGCCTCTAAAGATACTCACAAGAAATTAATGCAGTTGCCCTTGCACATTTATTTTCTCCAAGTGGTTTTACCTATAATTATGTGGAGGCTCCTTCTCTGGAGACGTTCGAAGCCCATCTGGATGTGTTCCTGTGTAGCCTGCTTTAAGTGGCCCTGCCTTGCCTAGATGGTGTTGAACTAAATGATTTCCAGAGGTCTCTCCCAACCCTAATGATTCTGTGATTTTAGGGGAATAGAAAAATCCCTATAGTGAGGAGAATCTCTTCAGAAATTTTGGGTGATCCAACCTAGGAGCTCAAATTTGCTCCTTCCCACCATCTCCTTTGCACCCCCTTTTCCACATTGTGCTCCCATGGCGAAAAAGGCTAGCTCACATATTTCTCTGCATTATGAAGTCTTTCTGTCTCTGACTCCCTAGAGGCTCACAAAAGGTTCAGACATACAGGGCAATTTTGGGGCAGTGACCCAGTAGAGAATCAAAAGATCTTTGCCATGAGGCAAGCGCTATCATGGATCTGCTGGTTTATCCTTCCCTAAAAGGCAGGAGGGCACCATCAGGTATCCCCAGTGCTTCTTGATTGCATTTCAGCAGTGGATGCAACCTAGTGTCAGGTGTTAAATAAATAAGACTAAGTTGAACACAATTTGGAATGTGGGCAAAGCTCTCTTTTGAATCAAGCTGTTCATGAAGTCTACATAAATAGTCCCCTAAGGACCTCATTAGGCATTATTCCATTTTTAAAGTTATTCCAATACTATCTTTTTTTCAGTTATTTTCCCCTGGAGACTGGATGATACAGTTTATTTAGCACACAAAATCTTTTTGTGTTATTTTTTTTCCTGTGGTTTCTTTTCCTTGCTTCCATTTCATTATATGCCTTTATTTAATTACAGATTTAGTTCTAGTCAGACTCAATTACAGTCTTTTTTTTGTTTGTTGTTATTTAAATCTTTATCTTACACTATTGGCCATCACAATCTCATCTACGAGCCATTTTTCCTGCATGCAGGGCAGTACCGCAGCACTTCTCCATGCAGAGGAGCACAGTCCACCCTCGCTAAAGGGCCCCGGGGTCAATAGGGATTTCAATAGACCTCAGAGAGGAAAACAGGTCTGAATGGAAGGGTGAGTCCTTGGGGATTTTAATCTCTCTGAAGGTTTATACCTCATTTCACGAAAACAGTTTGTATGGGCCTAATCCTGTCTACATTCTGGAGAGCACTTCAGCATATGCTTAGCTGGAAGCATGTGCTCAGGGCCATTAAAGTTAATGATGCTTAGGCAGATTTCAAAGTTAACTGCGTGTTAATGGTCTCTCTGCAGCGATGGTTTCCAATGGTTTGCCTGGAAGAAACTCCATAAAATATAGCTGGATTGAACTGCATAGTGTTTTCACTGTGGCAAATCTGCCTGCCATGAAAACATGAATGGGGAAGTGTAAACTTCTGTACTAAATACTGCTAGAAGAATGATTTATACACAGCATTAAAAAAATATTGTTGCAATAGAACATATTAGCATAAGCTCTCTGGGGAGATACTACGCTTTCCTTGGGTTTTGTAAAGTGCCTGGCAGACTACAGATGCCAGAGTTAGCAAATAGTTATTAATAATAATAAAATACTTCTACTGACAGAGCAGACGCCAGTTCTTTGTATCAACCACATGTGTCAGACCGATACATATCAGACAGATAAATATAAACCTGCCCAAATTAACTCTTTGTGAGTATTTTTTTCTTAAGATGGGACTGGCTGTACTTTGTGTCTTTTTCCACCCCTTACTCTGTCTCATTTCAGTTTAAATCATTTTGTCAGCCATCTGCCTGAGTCAAATCAACCAGCATAGTACAAGATCATCAACCATCCTTATTTCGCTATACAAACAATAGCAGAGCACAAGCTGTTGACAATTAATGGCTCTATACCTCGCATCTGACTTCTTCACAGCATAGTTCTTAGACTTTTATTCATTAGAGCTCAGAACGTCTTGTTGCACGTTAATTGCTTCGCTCCCCAGCCATGGGACATCATTGTGATTTAAGCCAAGCCGTAAATCAGCCACGCAGTCTCTCACTCACTCCCCGCTCTTCCTCCCTCAGCTCCTGGAGGGATGGGGAGGAGAATTGAAAGAATGTAACTCCCACGGGTTGACATAAGAACAGTCCAGTAACTAAGGTATAACACAAACCACTGCTGCTGCCACCAATAATAACAATGACAAGGGAAATAACAAGGGAAGAGAATACAATTACTCACCACTCACCGACCAATACCCAGCCCAAGCCGAGCAGTGATCTAGCCCTTCCGGGTGACTCCTAGTTTACATCCTGAGCATGACGTGCTGTGGTATGGAATACCTGTTTGGTCAGTTTGGGTGAGGTGTCCTGTCTCTGCTTCCTCTCAGCTTCTCCTCCTCCCTGGCAGAGCATGAGGCTCAGAAACTCGTTGGTCAGACTAAACATTACTGAGCAGCAACTAAAAACATCGGTGTTATCAGAGCTGTTCCCAGGCTGAAGGTCAAAGCCACAGCACTGCACCAGCTACTAAGAAGGATAAAAAAATTAATGTTACTGATGAAGCCAGAACAGACATGCTGAAAGCTGCACCCTTTCAGGGAGAGGGCATGTGCTTTCAGATTAATGCTGCCAAAATCAGGCGAAAAAGGCAAATTTTTCCAAGTTGCCAACTGCAGCAGGAGTGTTGTGCTGGATCTTGCAAGCGTGTGACAACAAGGCTGTAGGTATCAAAACCTAATACAATGAAAATGCACTATTATGAGGTTTAGTGTACAATCATAGAATAGTTAGGGTTGGAAAGGACCTTAAGATCATAAAGTTCCAATCTCCCTGCCATAGGCAGGGACACCTCACACTAAACCATGTCATCCAAGGCTCTGTCCAACCTGGCCTTGAACACTGCCCAGGATGGAGCATTCACAAGTTCCTTGGGCAACCCATTCCAG
>WYDI02023147.1:0-99467 GCA_009867235.2 Psittacus erithacus
GATGTTGAACAAGACCGGTCCCAACACTGATCCCTGAGGGACACCACTCATTACTGGTCTCCAGCTGGACATTGAGCTGTTGACCTCAGCAAGACATCTCACAAGACATCCCTTATGTCTGCATGATAATATATTATACGATCTTAATACCTATTTATACTTCCACAAATTCTTCAAATAGTTACAAGTGTTTAAAAAGAAAGGAAAAGTTACTAGTAAGTTTTCACAGGTTCTGTTTCCTTATACTATTTTTCACCTACACATACGGGTAGCTGATGTTTCCTCGGAGATATGAATACAAACCAATGCAGCAGCAACACATGTCATTGTCCAGCATAGGCTTTGTGAATATCTCAAGTCTATAATTCAGTTCTCTGACTCAGACTTTTTTCCCTCTGTATCCAATCCAGCCACAGCAAGGGAAAGAATAAGTTACTATATACATTTATTAGACATCTCTAATTACGCCAGTTTCCAATAGTGTTTACAGAGTAAAGCAGGGGTGCTTCCTCACCTGTACGAAGTGAGACAGAATAGTGTGGATGCATGGGACAAGGCCTCAATGGAACTGTATGTATAAATAATAGCAAAATTTAACCTTAAGTGTTTTATGTGAGCACAAAGTTTCACTGATTAGAAAATAGTGAAAGAACAGCTAACAGAGGAAAACCCATCCCTCCTAAGAGGTAACCTTGGTCTTGATCCCTTTGATCTTTCCAGTGAGAAGACTGGAATTTATTTGCTCACTAAGTAAAGGCATTATTCCACTATACCATTCACACCTATTTTCTGATCTGCTGGCACCACCATGCATTTCTGTTACTGTACCTGGCACTACAGACAGTCCATTTAAGAAACCAAAAACAAACCCCACAAATATGAGTCTTAAATTCTAAAATGAAGCAGGTTCCAGTTATTTTTCTAATAAATTATGTTTTGCTTTCAAACAATTCAATGCTTATAGAACTACATCAAGATAGGAAAACACTACAAAATTTCACTAACAACTTGTCCAAGTGAAAAAGATCAAATTGCTGGCAATCTGATGTGATTGGCAGTGAATGGCAGTTTTTCAATGCATTTTACTCTAGGGATTAATTTGAAACTCACTAATGGCTTTTGCCAAGATCCACTAATGAGTCTCAGAGACCAGGTGTGCTCCAGGAAAGACCTGATAAGAATCTGTCCCAGTTTCACCCTGTTTATAGAAGTCACATATAGTCATATGTGTAAACGTAGTGCTAATGATACTAAAATAAGGTATTCCTTGAAATTACATCCCACTGATGAAAAATGATAGGGAAATCATAATTACTTAGTTACTAATTAACATAACCTAGCATTTCAAGTTCAAAAAAAAAGACATAAAGGATCTTCCTTGAATATAAATCTCTTGCCCTAAATGCAACAACACACAAAGCTTATAATCAGTAACAGATTTCAGATTTCTTATCTCAAGGCCAATACTCTATATTTGGGTCATTTCCTTCAAACAGAATATGTCAGTTTTAGTGCTTGTTATTAGAGAAGGTAGGGATATAGTATTTGAACCCTAGAAGACAGGAGTTCATGTTGCTTCAAATTTGGACTGAAGGTTGCTACCCACCAAAAACTGTGTGTTAAAGACTTACATTTAGTATTAGTTAATCATCACCCTGTAAAGGTTTATAGCTAAAGAAACTGATGTCCTTCCTCTACTTAATTCAACCTGGGCAGATTTTTGAATATTAAATAGCATTACTTATTCTGTATGGTTATCCAGAATATGTATCTCTATTGGAATTGAATAATATTTTCATGAGCATTCAAGACAAGATTAATTTTAAGGAGTTAAAAAAAGATTCATTTTTTGTCATTAATATTTTGCGTAGTAATTGTCTGTTTTCCTGAAAAATGGCATTTATAGACTTAAGATTCTTCCTCTGCCATATGGCTTCCATAAGTTATAATATGTATTGTGGATTTAATTGGTTTGGGTTTTTTTTCTCTGTGGACAGCCAGCTTTAAAGTTTCTTTCCATACTGAATTCTCAGCATGGAAATAAAGTTTGCTGCTGAACTCCACAGTTAACACATAAATGTGAGTTTAAAAAAAATAAATGTTTGCAGCATCATTCTGAGAACAACCCTCCTGCCCTGGGTTCAGCAGCAGCAGTCATTTTTCTCCTCCTTAGTAGCTGGTGCAGTGCTGTGGTTTTGACTTTCAGCCTGGGAACAGCGCTGATAACACCAATGTTTTCAGTTGCTGCTCAGTAATGTTTACTCTGACCAAGGACTTTCTGAGTCTCATGCTCTGCCAGAGAGGAGCGGAAGCCAGGAGGAAGCAGGGACAGGGCACCTGACCCAAACTGACCAAAGAGGCATTCCATACCACAGCATGTCATGTCCACTATGTAAACTGGGGGCAGTTACCCGGAAGGGTGAAATCACTGCTCGAATCAGGCTGGGTATCGGTCGGTGGGTGGTGAGCAGTTGTATTCTCTTCCCTTGTTATTTCCCTTGTCATTATTATCATTGGTGGCAGCAGCAGTGGTTTGTGTTATACCCTAGTTACTGGGCTGTTCTTATCTCAGCCCACGGGAGTTACATTCTTTGGATTCTCCTCCCCATCCCTCCGGGAGGCGGGGGAGGAAGGGGGAGGAGTGAGCGAGCGGCTGCGTGGTTCTGGGTTGCCGGCTGGGCTTAAACCACGGCACTTCCTTAAAAGGCATTTTCGTCACTTCTACAGTGTTTTGTTTAGAAAACTGTGATTAATCTGTTTCTAGTTATGGCTCCATAAAGTTTAGCAAATACAGTCTTTCGTGATAAAAAATGGAAAATTCTTTGTCTTGATTAGCATTCAGGATCAGAAGGACCTGGGATCTTGGATGTGAAGATAGCACATATTTTTCTGTCACCATGCTGGCTGTTGGTTACTTTACAGCATTTTTGCCATGCCTGGAGCAGGGTTGTTTGCAGGACCACAGCTGCCAGCATCTTATCCAAAACACTCTACTTACTGGTAATTTGGAGTGTGTGTCCTAAATTCCAGCTTAAATTCCAGCTCAAATTCCAAGACAGAGGGCTAAACTGAAAAAGCCAGGGTTGATAGATGACAGAATTTGGAATGTAAAGTATCCAAAAGTCCTGATCATGTCCCATGTGTGAAGATCTGTAGAATTATTTCTTCAATCTAATGTTGCTATTTTGACTAATAATGTTATTGTGATTCTGACATATATGTTGGGACAGTATCTGGAACAGATCTTCTGGACCAAATCCTATATTGGCATATAACTGGCATAACTCCATAGTATAAAACAGTTACTTAAAATGAGAACTGTCTTAGTGTCTACATCTTGGTACCCAGCCCAAGTACAGTATTTTGTGTATGTATAATAGTGCATAGATCCAAGACTCTGCAAGTATTGAATCTGTTAGAAGGACCTGGAGCAATAAAGGCTCATTATTTCTGTACTGTCTGAATAACAGCAGAGAAAATGTGATGACACACAGAGTATGCTGTCAACCATCAGCCATAGAACAAAGTAAATCAATAAGTTAACCCACTTTTGCCAACTCAGTGCAGTAAAAAACCATATAATTCAGTATATTTTTTGTTAAATCTGGCTCTGTCTCTGCAGCTTTGTAGTGTATTCATCTTACTTAATGTTTCTAGTGTAGGAAAGTAGGTAGGAAAATGCTTAAAAATAAAGAAAAATCTAAGACACTTAGGCAGTTACCGCTGCAAAGAATGTGAAGGCCAAGACTGCTAAAAAGAAGCTAAAGGGAAGATGTGTGATATATATACAAATTGAGAAGAAACAGTGTGAATAGTCAAAAGTTTCTGATTTTCCAGTACTAAGCACGAATACATGAATAAATGAGCCAACATGAGTGAATTGCCAGGCTCCTTAAATCAGAGCAGCTTTTTAAAGATTTACCAGAATTAAGTAATTCCTGAAACTGACTGAAGTCAGAACAAGAGAGTTCAGAGAGCCCAACTACAGTCTGGCTGCTCCAAGGTTCTCTTAGGACAGCGTTCAGATTTATGATGCCTGGCTCTGACTCAGGTCTCCTAGAAGTCAGCTTCATTTTTTGTTTCATGTGCCCAATATTCACTACTTCAGGGAAGAAAAAATTACTTTTAAGAGGAGTTGCCTATGTGTTCCACTGTTTACTGGATATGAGTAGAAACAAATATCACTAGCACAAAGGTCTTAACTTTCAAGGCAGTGAGTATATCTCTTAGGCTACTTAAGTGTCTAACATGGGAAAAAAACCAACTGATAAAAGCTTCTGGACATCACAGCAAATCTGAAATCTGCTATTTATATGGCAGATTTACACAGAAATACAGTTTATTTATGAGAAAAGACATTAACTTAGCTGTGGATTTGGCTTTTTGACTCAAACCAGAAGCAAAAGGCACTGTTGATATGGTACTAAGATTAAAATACTCTAGGCTTATGTAAACCCACAATAAATTCTTCCTGTTCTATGCCAGAAGAGTAGCGATCATATGCTAAATTGGTGACTGCTGATTTTGGCCTGAAGGGAACAGGTGAGTGAAATTAATGAAATGGCCTGTTGTGAGTGTCTGTGGTTTAGGTGGTCAATTTAAATGCTGAAGGCACTGCCTCCTACAAATAGAAAGCACTGGAAATAGATTCAAACAAATTATATGCCACTCTGAAGTACATCACATGTTTTTAACTAATATTTTTTTAAGGATGCCAGCTGCATTGTCCCAAAGGTGGCAGGAAAATGGATCATAACGGAATTTCTAGATAAGATTTGCTTTGAAAATATAACACAAGCATGTTTCCAGAAGAAAAGTCAAAAAACTGTGGTAGGATAATGCCACACAAGGGCAACACAGCTAATTCTAGGAGCTTATTAGCCAACTGCATCATCTGTTATAACAGGAGCTACAGGAGGTATATCACTATATAAAGGATGGTTAGAAACACTTATGAGAGGAAAATTAACTGCAAAAACGCATTTCAATTTTGGACTCTGAAGAGATTGTTATAAATAGTGGTGGAGGGAGGGGATGAACTTTATCAAAATTATGAATTGCAGAAAAGATAGGCTACAGATGGCTCGAGTATCTTCTCTTAGTGCTTCCACAACAAGGAACGGCACAGCAGCAGCTCTGCTTTCCAGCAGTAGCTGTTTTCAGTGTGAGGTCTTATTAATAGGTACCTCCAGGCTGAGACAGGACACAGCTCTCCTGTATCCCTCACCTTCATCAGTTGGGCAGAGCAACTGTATCTTGCACACAAAGCCACAGAGAGGCTGTAGGGATGTTCTTTAGGTGTATGATTTAAAGGCCTTCTGGGAAACATAGCATGAGAGACTAATGCATGTGATTGAAATTCAGATTAGAATTGTACTTCCCTTTGCATTCCCTTTAATTTCATGTTTCAAAGGCTAGACTGTGGGTTACACTGATGCTTTATAAGCAGGTCTGTGGAAGATGTGCATCCACTGAAGCATGAAGAGCCTTCAGCAGTAAAAAGTACTTGCACTGTGTTTCTGCTGCTGAACTGCTTGCTACTCTTGGCATATACTATAGGGAGTTAGTACCTTTTTAAGGGGCCCATGGTAGCTACGTAAGATGGCCAGAGTCAAACAAATGTATTGCTTCATTAGTTTGATTGCATTTGCTTTCCAGCAGACAACTTTAAGCAAGGCACTAGCTGTACCACTCTATCCCTTTGCTCTTATGCAGGATGTCAATGGGCAAGGGCGATTTTTCAAGAAACTAGCATTGTATAATGCCGTTAAGAAGAGCTTGAGTGCACTATGAAGCAATGAAGTCTCCTAGAAGTGCAGGAAGGTTTGTTTTCAATCACTGTAAAGAAATACGGGGTTGAATTCAGATACCTGGCTTCCTGAGCAAGTACAATAAAACCCAGGCTCCTCCATTAAAAATGGCAGTAGCAACTTCATTACTGCTGATCATCCACTGAAAGAACAGTGCAAACAAGATAGATACTTAGCCAAAGGGGCTTTAATATGACAAACAGCACTATGAAAACTTTATCCAGATGCTATATAGTATAGCAAAAGGAATTAAAATGCAAAAGGTCCTTATTGCTAACTACATCAATTCCAAAGCTATTAGCAGTGTCAGCAGTTACAGCACTTTGGTTAAGTTAGTCTGCTAAACTACTACACTTCAGAGGAGTAAGACTGCATAATACATGATTCTGGTTCCAGTAACATGAAGAGGAATTTCCTTGTTCAATTAAATATCTCCATAATTTGATTCCAATACTTTCCATATTCTCAAGTTTCCAGTATAGCAGGTGTTCTATACAAAGGAAAAGATACTTCAGTCCTCCAGAACAAGCTTTTGTGTTACTTCTCTAATAAGGAGAAAACAGAAGGGGAAGAGATTCTATAGTCTTCCTCCTCAGTGCTCATCATTACTGTTAAGCACCCTGGTAACATAGGTGAGAGTTATCAGGATTGATTTTGCTAATTCTTTAATACTTTTTTTTTCTTTTCCTTTTTTTTCATTTATATTGCAGAATTACTTCGGAAGAGAATGCTGACAAAAATTAAGAAAGGTGATTATGTTTACATTGTAATCTAAGGCTTGTATACAACGATAAGGGATTTAGCTTCTTTTGATAAATTCCTTATGTAAGCTATCAAAAGCAATCAAAAACTGCCATGTCAGACTAAAGCGAGTTCTTACTCCTTGTCTTCGTTTGTTTTCATCGAAGACTTTGAGGACAGTTGTGATCACTGAAGATGGTAGCTGCAATCTCTTCTCCCCAAAATATACGCATCATGACATTTTTTTTCAGTAACGAGAAAAGGACTCTGCAGAGAGTCAAGCATTGCATAATTGGCTGTGATGTGGAACTCTTATTGTGTGTTTTGAGACTAATCTGATTGCTTCCTCCATTGTTAGAAAAATAGGAAAAAATCACTGTGAAAAAGAACTTTTCAAGCATTGCCTGGGTAGGAGCTAACAGAGGTTAGGACAGATCCCCTAATTACACATTAAGTCATAGAGCAAGTTTCTCATTCCTGAAGGGGAAAACTGTTTAAAGAAATTTACATGCCAGATACCCGGAGTTCCTAAATAGCCAGTGCTTAAGCACTGAGAATCATTTGTCTGAAACACTGTTGGCCTGTTCAATATCCTTGTTAGGAGCATAGGCTACCTTAAGTTTGACACTTAATTGGGCTTGTGAAGACTCATTCCACCCTTCCCACTTTAGATATGTACCTGGAGTGGGCCCAGTGCTGGTATCCAGAGTTTCACAAATACAGACTTGAAAACATTTCTTCACAAGGCAGCTCATCTTTCTCTGCTTACACTTCTTCATCCCTCCTTGAATTGCTGTACATTAACCCTCACAGAAATACTAATATTTGCACATGTTTTGAAATAGATTAACTACTTTATCTTTGCAGAATGGTCTTTGTAATACTTTCATACCAGGAGCGGGGAGGGGGAAAAAGGGGAAAGGATTGAGTGAGCAGCTGCCTGGTTTAGAGTTACCAGCTGGGCTTAAACCACAACAGATGATTATTGTCTTTTCCTGTTTTCTACTGTCTTTCTCATTCTTAATGCATTTAAAACAAAAAAAGTAATTCGATGCTATGGAAGTTAGTAAAGTTGATTTTCTACAGATGCTGCAGACATTTGGCAAAACTTTCTTTAAAGTCTGACCCTAGTTCCCTGTTTTTAAAGACAAAACAGAATATATCCCGTTAAATTCAGCTCGTGGCTATCATCAACATCATTACATTTTTACTATTTTTTAGAATAATGTAGTCTTGAATATTGAGTCTCTGGAGACAGACATGGCATTTAAAAGGAAAGGATAACACTAGTTTGTGTAGTTAGAATTAATGGCTTTCATGACCTCTTTCTCCAAAAGCAGCTATAAAAGTTAGCTGTGAGCTCAGCTTATTTGGTCTTAATTTCCTTTTTCTGCAAGAACCATTTCAATATTAGGATTTTCTAAATGAAGAACAGCTGCTTTTAAGAATCCGTCATAATCCTGCAGTCTACATACTCTTATTATTATCTATCTAATAATATTTTTCTGTTATTTCACAATTTTATGCAATGTTTGATGAACAAATTTTTTCTGTAGCTCCTATTGTCTGTGAGCTCCTAATGGATGGTGTATGGAATAAATATCACTCTGGCAGATTCTTGCCTGCTACCTGTCCGCATAGCTATCTTATTTCCATTCTCAGCCGAAAGCACATCTTATGTGCATAAGCACATCTTACGCAGCACAATAGGTGCTGCATTTGAATAGTAAGAAACATGAAATACCTGAACTGTAGAATACATATACTCACTGGCAGAGAATGAGATTCTAGTGAAAAATCAAAATTAAGCTATTCAGGAGTGCTTAAAACAGTTGATTTTGTTACTCTATACAGCAATGTTTTAATGGTTTAATTTTACTTGAAATCTCTGAAATTGACATTCACTGTTCATGAAGATTTATAACAATTGAAATACAAGATATTGGCAATTATTTCTTGGAAAAACATTATGAGCTATTATCACATTTTATATAAACATGATGTTCATCAGCTGAATTTAATAATATTCTTATTCTGTCAGGTTTTTAATAGATACTTGATAAACCAGATGTAATAGGATTCACTTCCTTGCAACTCCATAATCTACTTCAAAAATTTGCGAACTTCAATATAATTATGCTATAGTAATTTTTATTAAAATAACAGCCCTCTGCACACTGTTTTTTTCTCAATATTCTTTCACGTTTCACAGGTAAGGCCTTTACATGTCATGTCTGGTACAATTGTCCTATATGATGGCTAAGTACACTTCTCTCTGCAAGTCAGTTCAATCAAGAATCATATTTCAAAGTATCTGCTAGTGAGAATAAGAGGATACCTCTGTAAATATTTTAATTACTGTTTTCATTAATTTCTTTTAAGAATACAATTTTGATAAAAAATTGAGTATGTTGAGAAATTGACATTTGGGGATTATTGCATGGCTATGTGGTTTTCTTCTCTAACAGAAATCATTGGTTGACATTGTAGTTACTGTGATTGCAGACTAGGCACTGGGACTTAAAAATGATCATAAAAATAGTTGCTCTGTCTAGCAATAGACTGTACCAGACAAAATGTTAGGTTCTTTTTTTATTCTTTCTTTAGAAATTTTTCCTTCTATGTTAACACTGCTTTCTGTATAATTCACACAAACATTGACTAAAATGACTACATAAATGACAAGGATGTGTGTGTGGATTCAAATGATCCAGCTGAGATTTGCATCTCATTTCATTTCAAAGTAAAAACTAATTTTTATCTTAGAGCTTTAATGTAAGAGGACACCTAAAGGAATCATTAGTCCTTAATTTGCAAGATAAAATTTACCGGCTACTTGAAAAGAGAATAAAAGGCAATAAAAATATCCCTCTAATGCTCCAGCATAATAATGCAGTGTTATATATAGAACAAAAGCAGTAGAATAAAGCAGCAGTTATTTTACATTTGTTCTTTAGTCCAGAGTTACAGGTTTATTTTGTAAACTTCCTCCAGTTCTATTGTTGTCTTGGAATGTGTGTGGATTTTTTTCTTCCCCCACCCTGTTCATCTTTTACCATTGTTTGTAGAAAAGCCCAGCTTCTGCTTTCATGAGAAAGACCCTGGAATTTGCCGAGGCTATTTTTCCAGGTACTTCTATAACAAAGAGACAAAGTTATGTGAAGTATTCAAGTATGGTGGGTGCCTAGGAAACCAGAACAACTTTAAGAATTTGGAAGAATGCCAGACTACCTGCCAAGGCAACTGTAAGTTGCTGTCCTCATTAGCTTTATTCTTGTATAAACAATATTGCATCTCATACAATATTATACTGTATTGTATCTTGCATGTTAAAAAAGGCAACAACAGGGTACCCTGAAGTGGCCATAATTCATACTTGGAATTAACATTAATTATAGATACATTTTAAATAAAAATATAAACTAAACCAACTGGTAGGTACTATTAACTGTAATTAATATTACAGGACTCCTGCTTTTTTACTTAATGTAAAATTTGCCAGCTGCTTGGCTTTATAATATCATAAAATGCTAATTTATTCTTTTAACCCATATATCTGCATATACTCTTTCCAGACTAAGTCTTGTAGTGAAAAGAGGTATCAGTATAGGGTTTCATTATTGTCCGTTGCTAGCTTCCCGCCAAAGCATCATGAGAAACCTGTCCCTCACTTCTGAATGATCTGGATTTGCAACTTAGGCTACAGAACAGCCATTCAGGCAGATCATAGATCTTCATCCACTTTCTTGTCCTTCTAGTTCCTATGAATTGCAATCTGACATGATGCCTCCACACAAACTTGTATAAATACCCAACAAGAAAGAAAGGATTAGGGGCCATTGCCATAGTTTAAATAGAACAAAATTTTTACCTTAGTGATATTGAGTCATTGGTACCAATTTGGGTTTGGGTTTTTTCCTTATCATTTTCCTTTTTTTTCTTTTAGCAAATTTATTGCCAGTTGTTCCAACTGAAGAGCACCCTACCACTGTGAACAGCAGTTCCCTGGTAGAAGAACCCAACCAGTTCCCTGGGATTTATGGTAAGAATTTGCTTTTGCTGTTTATAGTTATCCTTCTTTATAGCAGATGCTCCTTGTCCACTCATTTTCCCATTTATTTGAAGATATAGATGTTATTTGAAATCTGTAAGCACAGTGAAGGCAGAAACATTAAAAATAACTTCATAACCATTTTCTTGTCAGTAATGTATATTTTGAAAAAGACTTACAATTGCAAAGGTTAGAATGTCTGCTAGTTATATCAAAACAACCTTACCAACCATGTTTGATTTAAATCTTTCATTGGTAAAATTAAAGAAGAAAAAGGAATCCATCCCAAAGATACCTCAGCAGATGAGTTTTCTACACTTTTGGGACTTAAATGCTTGCTGCCTTTTAGTGGTATTAATACTGTCATGGAGCAAGGCAAATGCGTGCCAATCATAAGTTATTTTCAGAGCTTTGGTGTGTCTAGATAACCATCACTGAAAGTTTCACACACACCTCTTTTTTTTTCCTTTTAGTAAATTTGTTGCCAACTGCACCAAATGAGAAGTCAAACACTCTGAACAGTAGTTCCCCAAAAGAGAAGCGCAACCACTTTCCCATTTTTTTTGGTAAGAATTTGCTTTTGCAGTTGTTAGCTATTTGCCTTTTGTGTGCACTCCGGGTTGCTTTTCCATTTCCATCCATTTTCCAGCGTACCTGAGACTAACGAATGGGCTTTGATCCATGTCAAATGTTTTCATAAGCAGAGAAAACCGATGACGCATTGCTACTTAGAGACCTTACATAAATATCAGAAAGTGGAAGACTGACCAAATCTTGTGCTCTTCTGAAAGTGTATTTCCTGAAGATCTGATAGATACAAAAAGAGCAAAAGCAGTGATGCAGAGTTCTTTTAGTCAAAATAAATATTTTTGTGAGGATCTAACTGGCAGCTGATTTAAAGCTCCTTTTACTCATTAAAAAAAAGGGACCATATTTGGATTTTGGGATATGGCACTGTATTCTTACCATAGTATGTTTTTTCACTAACATAATCTAAATGAGTATGAATAAATTTTATGTCTGCTTCAAGGTATTTTTGCATTATGTATTATAATGCAGATGGGACCTTTACTGTAGAGTGTTAGATTTTAATAGTTTCTGCATCTGGATGCTGTCCACTATATATTGTTGGTATTTGCTCACACTGTAAAAGGTGATTGAATTTGAGGCATCTCATTTTTGATCCACAGTTATGCAAGAGGAAACAACAAACAGTTGGAAAAAGCCTGAGCGTTCTTACCAAGTATTTCTGTTATTTTTTTGCATTTACGCTTATTTGTACTGTTGGGGATTGAGTGATGACTTACAGACTCATTAAGGTTTTTGTGTTTTATATGATCTGTAAGATAATGGGCATGTAAGATAACATTCTTGTGCTTTTTTACTTAGAATGGTGTGTCTAATAAAGCTTGAATGTGTGTTGTATTCTATTCTTTTGTTTTCACTGTGATCCATGTTAACTGTTGGGTTAAGGTAAGTTTCTGTGATAGCTGGATTGTTCACTTACCACATACAAAGCACCAATACACACTGTTATTAAAATGACTGAATATAAACCAGTAAAGCTTTTGGCAACTTATTTTACTGAAACATATTTTACTTATTTAAGGCCTGGTAATAAGTGTAGGGACATAAGAGCATACATGTTCCCTGAAGGTTTTGACTCATGACATGAGTCCTCAAAACTAATCTACACAAGCAACAGGGCATGATTCACTGTTTTCTCAGAGGAAATTGAAGGGCTCTTGGTTGCTTCAGCAACAGTGAATTTTCTGGTACAGCAGATTTTCTGAGGGAGAGATGGGGATAATAGAAAGAGAAGATTTGAAGGTTAGTGGAAGAAAGGGTCTGCGAACAGTGGTGAGTGGAGTCAGTGTAGCTGGATGGGTCAGGTAAGGTATATGACCTTGGAAGGACCAATGCATTTCAGTGGAAAGTCTGAAGGCCCCACAGGCTCTCCCCTACTATATAACCTTTGTCTGTCTTGCAGTAGCTTGCCATGTGCATCCCACTCCTGCTATTCTGTTTATCAGACTGTAGAGTTCAGGCTGCTGGGATGAGCTAAAATCTTGTGCTTTTGTGCAATCCTGCTACATAGGGAGGAAAGTATAAGGCCAAAACTGACAGGTGGCTTCTCCATGTAGACATGGAGCACATAGCCTCCATTCCGGGTATTAACAGAGGCAAAGGTATAAATTGAAGTTGTAAGGTACAGCCACTTCACACAAGCATGCACTGTGACTATCCCTTCAGTGAGACAAGAATCTGTTGGTGCACACAGAAGGTCAGGACGGACTGTTTGGGAGGGAGTTGCTGATGTCCATCTTCTCAAGTACAGGCAAAGTCACTGGTCTGCCACTATAACATTTATTTTGCATGCACATTGGCCAGGCTATGTATCTACATGATACATATACATGATCGCCATTAAAAAAATTTTGCAAGAAGTTGTGTTTTATAGAATACCTGACCTCATAATTGAAATGCTATTTCATCTTGATTTCATGAAAAAAATACGTATTATTGGTGGTATGTGTAACTCTGACATCAGATTATTAAACTTAGATGTTTTTGATCTTCAGAAAATTAAACTCTTCAATTAAACTCTTCTTTTGGCTAAACAAAACATCTTTTTTTTTCCCTGCATATAACCATAAAACTTACAATGCTGGCTCTCAGCAATGAACTTTCTGCAGAGTGAACTTGTTCTGGTCTTTGCGGCAAGATCTAAAATAACTTGTATTCTGGGAAAGTTAAGAGAAAGTGAAGCCAAGAATAAAAGGTTTCATGTACAAAGTGTTCTATGGTAGGAAATTACAAGCATTATACTCTACATTTGATTTGTGAGATCTAAGTGGGGTGCAGGATCAAAAGTCAACTCAGCAAATACAGAATGGCATGCAGAGACAGTTCAGGGCTGTATCTTTGGCTGTTATAAACTGGTTCTATTTGCTATAATGGATCTGCTGTAATTTCTACCTATAGAGTGCTGTCAAGTGCAGTTGACTCATTGTTTTCGTAATAGTTTGTCTACCTGAAGATTCTTTTATTTTCTCTCTGCTGCAACCAGAAATGAGATACTGAAGTCTACATATCTCAAAAATCTGTCAATAAATCTGAAGCTTCTTGAAAGTCACACAACCGTGTCTAGCGAAACAGAATGCAGTAAACATTGTTCCTCATCGAGATCATTTCAAACTTATTTTGTGCTGTGATGAATTAATAGTTGTTTGTCACACCACCCCAGATAATCCTGAGAGATAGCGATTAATGTTGCAAGGCAGAGTTGGGTCTATTTTGATAAATGTGAGTCTATATCTGAGTAGGTATGTTTCAGAGATTCAAAAGTATGATCAGTCTTCTTTTCACACCACAGAGGAGTGTGCCTGGGATTCATGAAAATGCTGTACCATAAGAATTAAAGCATACGTGTTTAGAGGTTGTTTAGGTACCAGTGAAGGGTAAGGTACAGAAGTCTTATAGGTAAAAACAATAGCCTGCTTTTTGTCTACTTTTATTATTTCATATAATTGGTTTACTTAATTTTTACCAGAAATGAAGTATTAAATATTGCAATTTTGGTCTTATTCTCTCACCAAAACAAAATCAGTCCAAACATCTGCAAATTCAAATAAGAAAAATAGAAAAGTAACATAAGGATAAGGTAACAGAAAGACCTACGCTGTATTTTGCTGTTGTAAAACCTGAAACTCATTTGAGAAACCCCTGCAGAGCTAGCTGGGGAGTTCCAGTTCCCAAGCTCCGCTTAAGATGGGTTCCAAGACCTAATTTCCTTCAAAAGTTTTTGATGGAATTGGCATGTTTCTGAGGAACACTGTATTTCATTGTATTGGCATTTTCCAGAAGTAAACTTTACACCTGGAAATGTTTGACTAGCTCAGCTTGGAAGCTTTGTCCTTTGCCTGTATAAATTGTAAATTCTTTTTTCCCATGCTTGTTCATGACCTGATTCATGATGAATATATTTGGCAAATAATATATATAACAAATCCGAGTTTATGAGCTTGCTATTGGGTATTTAAACCCAGTTTCAGTCAGGTATCTTGGAAAAACAGAATAGCATGAACACAGGAGTGAAGCCAGAGCCATAAGGCTTCTTGTGTAAATGTAAATAACCAGTTGGTTTCTGTAGAAATTGCATCAAAGGCCAGAGGATGGGCCATGTAGTTGCATGTATTAAAAAGTTAGAAAGCATTTAATGACATCTGTTAATTTTCAAGTTCGTAACTTGGTGTTAACATGTAATGAGTTATGTAATGTGTAGTGCTACTTGCACTGTGAAAAAAGTTTGATAAAACATAACCTAAATTGAGAAAAAATTAGAGTTACAAACAGCATTTCTACCTGAAGTAGCCTCTTAATAAAACTGATATCTGTTCATAGACTGTAATGACTAGATTGGGGAAAACAATTCTGATAGTGGGACGTGTACTGCTGATTTTTTTTTTCTTTTTTTACTCTTTTCAGTGTGCGTCCTTCCTCTCTTGTGTAGCTTTATTTTCTCTTTTCCTTCATAGAAAAAGCAAGAGGTAAAACAGTTCAACAACACTCACTAAAATGAGGTTGTAAAACATTTGAGAGAGAAACTCAAGAACAGGCATAATACCTAAACTCATTGTAACAACATACGTATAAGCACAGCATGAAAAGCTGGGGCTGATAGATTGTCCTGACAATCTAGATGTTGGGCTGGGCATGACACAGTATGTATTTTTTGTTTTGTTTAAAGATAACAGGTCTTTTAGTGATCAGTATATTAAAATCAGTTAATAGCTTTCATGATCCTTGGCAGACAGGAAATTATGATAAGTAATTTCATTTTTATTTTAATATATATTTCAACTATATATATATATATAGTCAAAAAACATGGCTGCTGTATGGCAAAGTTAAGAGGTTTTCTTCATGGGCTGGCTGCTTCCGTGGTTATAAAGAATATGCAGATATTTTGAAGATGAGCAGGAATAGCAGTTGCTATCTGGGACATTTATCTAGCAATGATCTAGACAAAGAGCAACATAAGTTTTAGAAAGAGTACACAAAGGATTCTGAATAGCATTTGGATGCTGCTCTACCTGTTGCATTATATGTACATAGGTAAGCCTTACTACTAACCCTGTTGTTGGCTCCATGGCTCCCGTAAAGCTTACTGTTGTGAGAAATCCTTCATGAAGCGACTGTGGAGTCTTTGGAAACTTCTGCATACCAGATAAGTAATTTACATTACAATGTACTTAAATTCCATTCTATAATTAACAAACCTATGCTGTTTGGCTCTTTCCTTGTTGGCAAGCCTTTCTGCTTTGTTCTTTTTAGGTTCAGAAATTATCAGGTTAAACTAGGTAAGCATTTATTTTTTAATGTTTCTGAACATGTACTTTGAAAACTCTCCAGCTAGAGAGATTAAATGAATTCCAGGTACAAGAGTTCTCAGAGCTGTACCAAAAGCACTGCATTACTAAATTTAGCTGCCATGTTCATTATAAATAAAACACTAGATTTAATATCAATTGTATCACATTGTGGGCTCTTACTCTGGATCCAGGGTGAACCTGTCTCTTATAATAATGTCACAGTTTATAACAAGAAATAGTGCTCATTTTATAACCTGAAACTAATTTAATCTAACTTGAAAAAACAACTTATGACTCAATTTTTGCATTTCAGGATTCTTTTTGTATAGTATGATGATGCTGACACAGCTTATTATTATTAATTTCATTTTGCTGTCTTATATATCACCATGCTGTTTCTTTCCCAGCAATTTTTTGTACTTTTTCACCATGTCAGTTCAGCTATTATGTTTGACAGATGAACGTTTTTCAGCAGGTGTAATGTATGAACCCATGTGTCCTGGGTTCAGCTTAAACCACAACAACATGTAAAATGTATCATGTTCTTTTTGGATATTTTCTTGTCAGCCTCTTGAATTGGCAAGCTTAATTCATAACTTTTGCTTTCAGCAATTTACCTGCTTCCCACTTTTGCGACAATAGAGTGTCTTCAGTTCTGCTGTAACCCAAATTATTCCCTGAAGTGTTCACTTTTTTTTAGTTCTGAACCACTTCTGCCACCTTTGCAACTTCATGAAGGCCATCTGACTAGCTGTATATTCCCGTTTATGCACTCAGATCTCAGCTATCTCAATTCTGCTACTTCTTGAAGGGCAATGGTGCTCCTTTAGGTACCTCATAACTGATGATATAATGGCTCTCATTCAGTTTCCTGCATTCTGTGCAGCAGTTGTATCAGTTCTGACTTTGTATATCAGTCACTCCAGGGTGATAGATGGTGGAGGTACTTCAGGTTTGAGGATTCTGGCACGAGTTTGCTTCTTGAGCTTGCTTCAGTGCCCAGGTACTTCGGATACCTCGAGTATTTTGGATACCTCAGGCTCACCTTCCAGTGTTCCAGTTCTCAGACTCTAGTGGAGAAAGAAACCACCAGCCTGCTCCTTGGAATGATAAAAACCTAACTGCAGCACTAAAGTACGAGCATCTCAAATCACTTTGTGCACTCATTCTTCATGTTCAATCCTTTGTTATTCTACAAGTTACAGGCTATTTCTTGATAATTGCTCAGTGTTTTCCAATAGACCAACTTCTGTTACTTATGTCAAGCTTTCTGTATTCATGACAAACCTAATATTAAGGTATTGAATCTTACACTGGAAATGCTGGGTAGTTTTACCTTCTACTTGATTTCAGAATGTCTAGCAGTAATGAACTCATTAATTATCATAAATATTCACCATATCTTTAAAGCTGTCCAAGTTTATTTCACTTTCTACAAATACTTCACTTAAAACTTCTCTAATTGAATTTAAATAGTATCTCCTATCACATAAATGGCAATTTTTTCACTAAATATGTAGTAACAAACCTTGCTTTCAGGTAAGTTTTTGCTGGCTTTTGGAATTCAAAGAAAGAATAACATTTGCTGTGGTGTTTTCTGTAACCATAAAAAAGAAAGGTGCTTAGGTAATGTATCCTGGATTTTCAGGAGGGCAAAATAGAACTTGCCAGTAAATTTTATCAAAATTTCAAAGTTCTGTGGGCTTAAAATCTCATATATATATCAACATATCAGAAAATTGGTAAACTGCAGTGTTGTCTCTAACCTTGTTTCTCCTCCTGTTTTTAGAACCACCCCCTATCCCTTCTTTATGTATGACCCCTATGGACAGAGGACTTTGTAGAGCCAAAGAGTTAAGATTTTTCTACAACTTCTCAACTGGAAGATGTCACACGTTTAGCTACAGTGGTTGTGGTGGAAATGAAAATAATTTCACCTCCAGAAAGTCATGTTTGCGGATCTGCAAGAAAGGTATGGGGAGTGATACTGCCACAGACTATCGTAAGAGGTAAATGTTATACATGCTGAAATATTCTTGCAAATTTTGACAGCAAGTATTGGCCTGATAAAACGTAATAGTTGAAAATCTTAGAAAAAGTGAAAATGGAAATCAGAGCTAGAGAGAGAAAGATGTACAGTAAAATACAGTGCACAAGAACATAAATAAGACAACTTGGCATTGGTCAGGCATATGAAGACTTTAGGTAAGACATGTTCTCTTAACAATTTTTCTTCAAAACAAGACTTGCCTCATTTCTGATAATTTTGGATGTGTGAGTCATACAGCATCTAATCTCTCTTCATTTTAACTTTAGGATTCAATAAAAAAAAAGGTGAAAGAAGATTAATAAAAATCAAGAAGAAAAGAAAGAAAGAGTCAATAAAGCCTCTGGGAGAGGAAATCATCCCTGAAAGAATACAGCTTTGATTTTTATGGAACTGTGAACTGAATGTAATTTTTATGGAAATGTAAACTACTATTCACCTGTGAATGAAAGCCTTTAGTGTACACCTTTTAAATATATTTACTGTACTGATTATTTTGATTACACTACTATTAAGCTGCTTGTTTTTCTTATGTATTCCTCATTCATGTTAATAAACATAACCTTTTACTTTGATAAAGGCTCTTGAATTGTAGTTCAATTGTATATAATTGTCAGAGCTGGAAACAGGACAGAACAGACTGTGTGGGTGTATAACTCATGATTAAGAAGCAGACAAGATTCAAATTTACTTTACCCCAGTATTCTTTTTTTGAAACCTATTTTTGTGCTAAAGAAAGCATAAGGCTTGTCAAAGAATAATCACTTGTGAAGCATGATTGTTTCAATTGTAGATTAAAAGATAGATCTGTTGCTATAAAGAGGAAATAGACACTGGGTTTGTTTTAATAAGATTTCTTTTAGGTTCTGCAAGCTAGATTTAACTCCATCAAAGTGCATATAACTACACTATTGTAAAATGAGTATGAGATCAGAATTAACCCATCAAAAACCATAAAGAGTGTTAAAGTTGTAAATGTGTGAAACAATGACAGATATTTGCAAAGATTTAAATGTGTATTTGTTGGAATCATTGATTTTTATTCCTTGCTACTGAACTGAACTCATGGCTACCAAGTTAATTTCCAGAAATGCATACTAAATTTTTACAAAGCCCAGAAAAAATTGTCTTCATAGAAATAAATACAGTTGCTTTAGAGATAACACTGTTGACTGAGGGGTTTATTTGGCTGGGTTTTGGTGGACTTTTTTAAGACCGACTTGAAACACGGGTACATCTTCCTGCCTTTCTCCAAGGCACCCATCTGATCTTCAGTAAATCTTTGATGCTGAGATTTTTTTAAGAAAAAAAAGAAAAAGAGGTGGTTGGTTTCCTACTCAGGCTTTTAGAAGCACCTTGCTGCCTATGAAACAAAAGCAGGATATCTTTGAAACTTCTTCCCTATCTTTTCTGATGTTGTAAATCTTTTTACAAAGAATAGATGCATTTGTAGACAGATTGCCTTGTAATCCCTGTGTCATTTCATGGTAGTACCTCTTCTTCAGGCTCTCTCTGGGTCCAGCAACTTGGCTGCTTGGATTCAACACCTACAAAATCCACCCTGGAAGTCTAGGAAAACCAGTCCTTTCTGTCCCTGCAGGAACCTGTCTGTGTGGCTGCCCTCTATTCTTCTAAGTCTCCTGCATGATGAGCTCTCCTGCAGACTATGAGGGTCTCCTCACAGCATGTACTTGGTTGCTCCCCAGGACTGTGAAGTCTTCTTGTTCCTCAGAAGTGCTGCAGCTAGGGCAGGACTAACAGGTACTGCTCTCCCACCCCCTGCTTGTACTATGCTGAAGAAACTTCTTGTGCATTCATTTTGTAGTAAGAGTGACTAGACAAGTTAATTGAGTCGATCTCGTATGTCATTGTTGAGACAGAAAAAGACTTCATAGTTAACGGCATCTCAACAGTACCTCTGTTTCGAGTGACTAAAATGATTTATCTTTTAGGCTCATTCCTTAATGTACTGAGAATTGAGACTGGAATGTTGTAGGCTATATAAAAGTTGGTCTGATTATAATCAAAGATTTGATCTGAGTGTGCAGGCTCTTGGTGTGTGTGCTTGGTTTGGCCACCATATCAGTTATCCAGCTGTCTTCTTACTGTGTTTTCATATAGTTCTGCAGTACACTGAAGTAGTTTTCCCCATAAAAAGTCCAAACTGCTGTGTGACCTGATAAGATCTTCACCATTTCCACAAGAAGTTTCTTCTCTGCTCTTCTCCTTCATTCACTTCTTTTAATTCCCGCATCTTCAATATCTGTAGAAAAACCAAATGCAAGCATAAGAAAAAAAGATCTGTGCATTTTCAAAGGTAATTAAAGGGGGAATGTAGAAGGGGGGATAACTGAGCCACAGCAGAGGGAGAAGATAGGGAGATGTCAGAATGGTGAAGGTCAGGAAATGAAGCTATGCTAAGGTGACTTTACACCTCCTATTACCTGGAGTCCATTCATCCAGTCATCTCATTCCAGAACCTGCCTTGGTTGCTTTGGAGAAAATACACAGGGGACCGCGAGATTTCTCCCACTTTGCATGACGGGAGTCAACAAGCTGAAGCAGTTTTACAGAGGTTTGATGAGTTTTCATCTGCCCTGCAGTAACTTGGAATGTGCTCTTAATCCATACAAATGGTGAAGCAAAATGTCCCTGAGAAATAATTCAAAGTCTTTTTATTAATTATTTACTCGTCTGCCTTCCTTTTCCTGCTTTTTACTTTCTATTCCCTGCTTCTTATTTACAGTTCACTTGAGCCAGCTTTTCTCTCTGCATCTCCAATGCCTTTACTCTTTCACAGCTGACAGATCTATTTAGAGAAAATCTTCACAGGTTCTACCTTTCAAACCAAAAATGGTAAAGTGGATGTAAGGATTATATTTCATAACTGTCTGCTTTCGGTCACTTATCTTGAGGAAGAAGCGGGTCAAGCAAAGTGGAGCATACCTTTATGAAGCTTTTACACATGAACTCTCACTGGTTTGCTCGTAGGCAGTATACGGCGGGGGAAGGGGACTGGTTTGTGCCGCCGCCTCTTTTGACCCTGTCGCTGTGCCACACGGCAGGTCACCCGTGAAAGGCTGTTTTCATGCGGCTTTGCCGAGGGCACACAACACGCACAGGTAATCCCGCTTCCTCCACCCGCTTCCTCCACCCGCTCCACGGGATGCCGCCGCCAGAGGGCGCGCCCGGCCGCTGTGTTCGGTGGGCCCGTGGTGAGAAAAGCGAGGCGCCGCGACGGAGCAGCCCGGCCGGTCCGGAGGCTCCGTTCCTCGGCGGTACCCGCATCCCCAGCGGAAAGGAGCCTGCCACAGTGCAGTGCTGGAGGGAGAGGTTGCCACAGCCGGGCTTATCATCGGCAACACCACGTGTATCCTCGGGGTTTTCACATCGGAAAGAAATCTGTGGTAAGTGGTAGGACGGGTCCAGAAAAGGGCAACAGAGCAGGTGAAGGGCTTGGGAGCACAAGTGTGATGAGGATCTGCTGAGGAACCTGGGGAGGTTTGCTCTGGAGAAGAGAAGACTCAGGTAGGGCTTTATGGCTCTCTACAACTGCCTGAAAGGAGGTTGTAGAGAGATGGGGGTTGGTTTCTTCTCCCAAGTAGCAAGAGATAGGACAAGAGGAAATGGCCTCGAGCTGTGCCAGGGGAGGTTTAGACTGGCTATTGGGAAGAATTTCTTCACAGAGAGGGTGCTCAGGCATTGGAACAGGCTGCCTGGGGCAGGGGTGGAATCACTGTCCCTGGAAGTGATCAAAAATTGTATAGCTGGGGCCCTTAATGACATGGTTTAGTGGTGGTCTTGGCAGTCCTGGAGAAATGGTTGGACCTGATGATCTTAGAGGTCTTTTCCAACCGAGTTGATTCTGTGATTCTGTGGTTCTTTGCTTCAAGTACAATTGATGGAGTTCATTTAGCTCCCTTTGAAGGGCTCAGAGCCACCTTGGTTGTAACCCTGGCTCCTTCAGCCAGGGGAAGGGGGAGCTGAAGTATGGAGGCGGAATAAGGTTCAGTGTCCCTGAAGTGCACGTTGCACTGAGATGTCTCAGACGCCTGCAGAGTAGGAGTAAGAAAGGTCCAATGACAGCTATATAGGTAGAATATAAGACTTTTGAACTAAAATAATAATAATAAAAAACCACACGTACACACAACTCTACGGAACTTGACATGGCAAATCAAACATGGACCATGCAATAAATCTCTACAGCTGATTCAGATGCTTGCTCTTGAACACATGTGCTTAGCTGGAATACATAGGTTATTTCCTAGGTTACAGTATGTAACATACCATGTGGTAGGTAGTCTATACCCTAGACCTAACTGTCTAACGTACTGCAACCAGGCTCACCACTAAGGACATTCCACTACCTGAGGTGACACCATTGATTTCAGAGAAGATAATTTCCATTACTGTTCAGAATCAAAGCTAATCCCTGGTTTATATCTGTTTACGTTGCCTAGACTAAGTTTAGAGTGCCAGCTCTTAGTTCTTCACTGATTATAAAACTAAAACATTCTGTTGATGTAAGATCCTAGAAGCATCAAGACTTGCACATGCCAAATTAGTATTAAAGTCATATGCCTGCTCTTTTAGTAATGCTATAGTGTGCTTTCACAATTTGTATTGTCCAGTGGCCACATGGATTGAAAGTATTCTTGCCCCTCTTCCAATTTTTTCTGACCCTGGCTTGTGGTTTTCAGTGGCCTTCATGCAGTTCACAACATGTTACACAAACGTTTCTGCTGGTAAAAAGAGCAGATGAGCCACAGACAGTGAGAAGCAAGCAGAGTATTTTACCTTGTTTCATGAGCAAATGAAATGGCTATATTTTGGATGTGCAATTAGGAAAACACTGCCTTTGGGAGGCCCATATGGCCTCGCATAAGGCGTGCTGTGTCACAAGTGTTACTATTTAAGCTCAGTGCTTCATGAACTCCGCATTTGTTCAGCCTATGCGCTCAGCAGCTGCTTGTTCACCTGGAGAGCACAGATTCTGCCTATAGCACAGGTGTCAGTTGTACAAACAAGTGATAAATGCTCTCAAAGAAACATTTTTAGGTCCTCATGCAAAATCCTTTGAAGCTAGTAGAAAAACTGTCATTAACTTTGTTTTGTCTTCAGTTATGCCAGTTTTCAAATTAATTGCTTATACTTGTGCTTTCAGATCACTGGCATTTAAAGAAATGTAACCTAGACATCTGTGCAGCAATAGCAATATTCCTGCTACCTGTTTTTTACCCTTTATATTTCAAAGGCTTACTTGAACACAGGGTTTGGGTTTTCTTTGGGTGGTTTGTTTGCTTTATTGGATATAAAACAAAGTGGTACTTTAAATTATGCACTTGCTTTAATCTGAAAACCTGATTCTGACCTTTAGTGCAGTTTTACATTAGAGGAATGAAAGCTTCTCTCTGTAGTGTTTTTCAGCACTTGTATTATAGGGCATAACGCAGCCTCTGTGGTTTGCTGGCAGAGGAAGGCCAGGTCAGTCATATTGAGGTGGAATACTGTTGTGTATTATTTGTCTCTGCATAGAGGTCCGAGCCTATTCATTTCTCTGTCTAGTGCAAAGAGCAGGACGACTCTCACGGCACGGTACGTGCAAAGACAGGCCCCGTGGGCTTCTCTCTGAGGGAGGGAGTGAGTCTTCCCCGACCTGTTGCATAGCGCCAGCTTTTACTCGGAGTGGAGGAGCTGCCCTCGGGCTCCGCAGCGGGAGACAGGCTCCGGCGACCGGACCGGCTATCCCCGCGGCGCCAGAAAACCGGGGCTTCCTCGGGACGCGCCGTTAACCGAGGGAGCAGCGAGTGAACGCAGTGTACAGGCGGGGTCAGGGTGATGTCACAGGAAACGCTGATGTTACGCGGCTGCCGCCCCTGCTCTGCGCTCATACTCCGACACGCTCCCGAAGCAGCTCCGCGCAATCGCTGCGCTCTGCAACCGGATTATACCCAGTGAGAAGAGCAGACTGTCGGAACCCTCTGAGCTGGCCAAGGGGGAGAGAGGGAAGGCAACATCTCCTTTCTCCCTCACTGGAAAGGGAAATAGCAACTGATTTATCTGAAACCATCTCTGTGTAAACTTGGTGTGGTGAGTACTGATCAAAACCGTTTCTTTATTGTTCCGGGGAACAGTGGTTTTTGTGCCGTCTGAACGCATTTGTAGTTACACATGTGTACATGCTTTTGCATTAACCTCAGTGTGTTATGTGTAATCTGCGGGGAGAAAGGGTGAAAAGCTTCGTTTATTTTTTAGGGAGTGAAACGTTGAGCTGATTTTATAACTAGCAGTATATCGTTTAAGAAGTAATAAGCGATAAATAGGTAGAAAGGGACATGAAAATACTTAAATCTTAAAGTACAAGAAACTTGAGGGATTTTGTCTGAAAGTTCTGATATTAACTAACCAAATTTCTGGTTTTGCAGCTGGAGAGAATTAAAGACTCATTGGTTTGAAAAGGGTCCTTAGGACTCATTCAGTACAGCAGGAGCTCTTTCAAGAGAGGCTGAACTAGGTGATAAAGTGGTATAGATTTTCTTACTGAATATTCCTTTAATCTGACTGACGTTGTTGTACCGGAAAGAAGTCATACTCGAGTTATTTCATAATTAGGTTTTGTGTTGTAATTGCACAACTAAGATAAAGCTTCTCTTATGTTTGGACTGTGTTTGCTAGAGTAAGTTTGGTTGAGTTTGAAGCTTGTACACGTGCTGGGGTGTTACTGTTAGAGTTCTTTAGGGCAAACACTAAAGTTATTTATTGAAATGTAATTGCTCACTGTTTTGTTTCCCTGAGAAGCTATTGAACAGTGGTGTGTGATTCTGTGTCTTCCAGTGTCAGTTGAGAGTCTTGCCGCTTCCTCAGCTTTCCAAAACAAATGTGATATCCTCTGGTTTTACATATGCAGTTGCATTACTGAGATTGCTACTTCTAGCCATTTGCTTGTGTGCATGTAAGCAATGGATCTGTAGAATCAGGAAAAGAAATCTTGTTTCTGAAGGATAGTTTAGAAATAATACAGGCTATAAATTGCACTTGAATGTGCTCTACGGTGATTTGTTTAGTCATTTATATAATTTACAGGGTCTGAGATTGAAATAATAATAAAAATAGCTGAGGTTTTTTTGCTCTCTGCCTTAGTAAATTCATGCCAGGTACCTTGGTGTCAGATTTTGCTGCTCTTACAATTGTGCCAATGCAGGGTTTTCCCGTCATACTGGAGATCTTGATATTCATTTACAGTAATAATGCATCTAGCAATTTAAACCTATTTGGATCAGTGATGTGCTAAAAGCCTGATTGTTGTGCTTTGAATCTGAGGTCCTTTCAGTGGATTGGAAGGAGACACACTGGATCTGCATAAGTATGAGTAAGACCAGATCAGAACCCATGTCTTTCTTTAAAAGTACCCATGTAGCGATGCTGTCTGAAATTCTCAATTAAAAATAATAATTTGTATTTTCATAGTATGAACTCTTGTAGTCTACTTAAACTCTCATTGAATTCACTGCATATAGGGCAATCCCAAAGTGTTTATACGACTGAAAGTCTTAGCACAAAAGGCACATGGTGATACTAAATCAAAAAGATGACGCTTGGGAGAGAATGCATTCATGTTGTTTTAATGATCAATGCAGAAGAAGCAGCTGTCTTCAGAAGTATTACAGCAAAATGATTTAGATACTTACGTTCTTCTCAAGTAACTAGTTTGGAACTGCCTGCATAGGAAGTGTCAGGCCATGCATATGTTTGCAGGTTTGATGCCAGAATCTACATTACTCTCAGATTAAGCAAAAACAGTGGCAGTATAGTGATGTAGAACAGTGTGATTGAACTTTTTAGCAGGCAGAACTGAGTACCTGAATACACAGTGTGCATTGCAAGTTCAGGAGTTGCATGATGTGTGTCCTGTCAACTTCAAATGTTACTGTGCTCTGAATTCCTGATCAGCTGGAGTTTTGCTCTGCATCAAGAAATATAGTGTTCGTCCCTTTGAATAGGCTGTTCCTGGTACAATACAACTGTTGAAATCCTGGCCCACTGAGAAGCAGTGGGATTTTTTCCATTGACTGTCAAAAGGGCTAGATATTTCTAAATGTGTTTATTTTTCTGTTGAAGGAATTATAGATGCATCACCTACCCAGTTGTTTGCATCCTGCAGTTTGTTGGCAGCTGTTTTTTTGATAACTTAACGCAATTTTTGAGTACTTAGGTTGAAAAACACAAATCTGCATGTCTTATTCTGGGTGACTAATGTCTTACCTGACTAAATAAAGGGGCTTATTCTGGGAATGCAGTGTTGTTCTGTGAGCTGTCTGGGTATTGCAGTCTAGGTTTAGACTAGGATAAGATTAAGAACAAAGAAAGCTGAGGGAGGAAAGCACACATACATTTCCTTCACCACCAGTATACTTCTAACTTAGTTCTGTGTTCTCTGCATTCAAGTTAATCAGCTGCTTCAAATGGCATTCTTTGCATGTGTATAGCTCTTGCTATGTGGGAGCCCAAGGCTCAAGAGTTCACAAAATCATATGTGTAAAAGATTCAAACCAGTCCACGGCCATTTGGAAAATACTGTTGCTATCAATAAGTTTTTAATAAAAGTGTTTACACAGTGGTATTTTAAAAGTATGTATGTAGCTACTTCTATAGTGAATACTGAATAGAAGCTATTTATGAAAGCAACTGAAGGAATTTCTCCAATGCGAAATCGAAGACTACAGTCAGGAAAACAAAACAGAACTTCTTGTTAAGAAGTTGATCCCATCTGTTCCCAATATGTTTATAGTGTTCTTGATCTGCTAGCAAAATTCCTTCTGCGCTTCTGATTAGCTGTCATTCCTATAGGGTGTATACACAATATTGGCATTAACTCAGTGTTACGGTCATCTCTGTTATAAAGCTCACATAGCCATTGGTTTCATATGTGGTGGTTTCCTTTGTTTAGCTTTACGGTTGTTGAAAACAGTCTCTTAGTGGCTCACGTAAATGTTTTGTTCCTGGGAAATATTATAAGTCTTTGGTGTAGCAAATTGTCAGAGCTCTGGAATTAACTGTATTCCTGATACTACTGTGTCAAGGAAGGAGTGAATACTTCTATTACTAAAACTGATGTGGGTTGACAAACAAGTAGCTTCAAGCAGTAAAAGAAATCTGAAAGTGTGTTTGTGTTTTAGACATATAGTATATAATATCTTCTTTCTGTGTACATATGTGCGGGTCTATACAATACTGATTTTTATTATTCCTAACATATCAACTAAAGTGATACACATTTTTAAAGACTTTCAAAGTAAATTAGTCCTAAACCTCATCCTTTGTTTAGAGAACTGTGAGTCATGAGTGTTAATATTTAAATTGAATACATTTGAATGTAGTTTCCTTTTAATATTTAAAAGAAAAAGGAGAAAGATTTCCATGGGTTTTCACAACCAACATATTTCTTTTTCTTCTTGTGCTCATGCTGGCAATTCTAATGTATTACAGTGTAATACACTTGCACAAAGGGCAGCAAAAATTAGCCTTATACTTGATATCTTAATGGACAGTTGCACAGCCAGTGCAGTACAATATCAGATCTTCTTATTGAATTTGTTTCCATTATAGCATATGTTTTTAGCAATACTTTTTCACCCCATTTGAGAGGCTGGGCAAAACGGAACTGTACTTTCAGAGTTTTGTTTTCCACTTATCTTTCATGCATATCTGCCTTAGTCTCCCAAGCTTGTTTATACTGTTTACATTTTCCCAGCACAGTAATTTTTTTTCCCTGCCCTAGTTCTGTGCAAACACTTTCAATCATTGTTGCAGTATACACTGTCCAAAAGAGCAGAAGTGTTTTATTTAGAGTTAGTTTTCCTCGGAAAGATGCATTTGAAATGTGCTTAACTGAATGTAATGCATTAAGAAAAGACTTTCCATGAGAGAAGCAATGTACTCGTTTTAAGAAAAGAAAACAGATTTTCAGCTGGTGTAGATTTGGATGTGTCTCTGAAGCTGTTACCTCTTAATATGGCATATATGCCACCCAAGGCTTTTGTTACAGTTTTGGCCACTATTAAGCTGTAGCTGACTACTAAGACACTAATTGAATTTTAGAAAATAAAACATTGTTTGATTTCTGGATATACGCCTGGATCATGGAGGCCTTATTTAAAAAATATCCCAAACAAAATTAGCGACAGATTTTTGTTTAATGAAGCCTGTCCCAGTCTGACTTCCCATTTAATACCAAGGGCAAGGAGCAAAACACAGTGATGAGGGGGGTTTATTTAATTATTCAAAGCAGCTACATCATATACTGTCGTATAGTTAGCAGTGCTTAGGCAGAATATCTTCTTAGTTCGTAAAAACTGTGTAATGTTTTCCATGTATTCTTTGATAATTCAGTGCTTTAAAACTGTACAACCTTGATGCTTGTATGTGCATAAAATGTCACTCTTTGTGTTGCCATTTAGATTTTCCTCTTTGTTTTCTCACCCACTTCAGTGGTAAAATCTTGGAAATTGAAGTTAATAAACTTTGTATTATTTTAGTAGTGGCAATACTGATAGAGTTTCATTAAAGCAAAAGATGTACTGAGAATGTAGTGTATCAAAACTAATTCTTTTAGGCTTTAAAAGTATTTTTCTAGTAATATTATCAGAATGGGTATAGTTTGTCTGCCAGTGTTGTGCTCTATAATCCTTCATAGTTAGAAACTTTAAAATACATGTTTTTGGAAACAAGTAAAACCTTTAGTCATCATTCTACTTTCCTCTGCATGTATGTATTTACTTACTGCCCTAAATGAAGCAAAAAGTAGGATATTCTGCAACCCTTTATTACTAAAAGGGCGCATTTTTGCAATGATTATCCTGAAATGTTCTGTAGAATGAGAATATCTGCCCTTTTGTTTCTGTTAGTGAAATCCAGCAGGTTTCACTCTGGGGTTTAAATAAGGAGCATTTCACAAATGGGTATAAATTTGTTTGGGAGACGAGATGTAGAATTTAAAAGTCTTTGTTCTAATACATCTTTCCAGGATGACTTTTGACCATGCAAGACTTTTCCAAGTTTCTTTTTCTGATGACATGATTTAACGGGTAGTGTTCATCAACCTGCATATCCCTTTGAACATGAAAAATGACACAGAAGTTAGTATTGGACTATACAATGCTAAATTTTACTCATGGGTGTCAATTTTGAAACATAAAGAGCTGGAAATCAGTTGAATATTGCCTGTATTATATTAAAAATTACTTTTGTCACCTTCTTTGGGAACCAGAATTATTCTTTTCGTCAGTGGAAATTCTGGTTACACAGGTAATGTGTTTTCAGTTATGATGAATCCAAGGAGGTGATCTGCGCTAGACTTCTGCAAGCGAACATATTTACTGAAAGTCTACCTACTGTTCTCTGTTTGAATTAGCTAAAATTGACATGATACATGGCTAATTATCCAAAGTTTCACAGTAAAAATATTTGGAGAAGAGAAACTTTTTCATGTTTCACTGAGCTGCTAGGAGAAGAAAGTCAATGCTGTGGGTTTTTTGGGGGGGTGGATGGAAGGAAGGAAAAAAAGTCTTATTGCGCAGAGTGTTTCTTTAGGGAATGTGTTTGTTGCATTGTGGTGGAGGTTTACATGTGTGTATAACTCCATATTCTGTGGATTCCATGTTGTGTGGAATTGGAGCATGATTGTAAGCAGCTTGTGGGTTTCCAGTGGGGATTCTTGTTTGTTTCCCATACCATGTTGATGCCACCTTGTACTAAAAAATACCTCAGCAGGCAGCTTTGGAAGGCAGTCAGCAAATACAAGTCTGTTTTCCAATAGAAGCAAGTTGATTTTTATCAATACATGCATGCAAACATGCATTTTTATACCTGCATAAATGTGCGTTTATTTTTTTTACATGTGTTTAGATATTTTACATATATATTAAAAAAATCATCCAGTCACAGAACTTGAAACCTCAAGCCACTTTGAATAATCACATTTCCTTTCTCTCACTTCTTTCTCCTGTTCAAGCCCCCATCCTGTTCCATTTTTGATTCTATTCAACTTCCTTTCCTGTGATGACTCTGAATGAGTCACTTTGCCGGGCATTAAGAATGTGGCTTGACAGTATTTCCAAAAGCTTATCCTACACTGGCTTATGCAGATGAAATTAACCTCTGCCTTATCCTTCCTCTCAAAGAGAAATGCGTCTTCACATGTCTAGTTTCTTGGAAGGGGGTGGTGGGAGTGAGAGCCCTTTCCATAAATGACTATATATTGTAATTTATATTGTTCCTAGTCATCTTCCTTGAAGAGGAACAGCAGAAGTGTGTACCGTAACAGAGTATCATGATTGGTAGACTTTCTTAAACTGATCTAGCATTTAGTCAGGCAAAAGTTAGTTTAAACAAATTCAGGAAAGCCAAATAAAGGTCCTTTCCTGAGTGCCATTCCAGTATTCTTTGCATGGCCACCATTCTGCAGTCTTCATTTTTTTTATTAAATATGTTGTTTATTGTATCATAATACATTGAAGGCCACCAGGATTGTGCTTTTTTTCCTATGCAGGTAGCAGCAGCTGGGAAAAGCTAAAATGCTTAACACTAAGTAGGCACTTGAACAATGAACAAAATTGTAGCCTTTCTTGTGGTTATGTGCATGCCAGTGTAGTATGGGATTTGTGTTGGGTTTTAGGTTTTGGGGGTGTTTTTTGGTGCTGTTTGGGTTTTTGTTTTTCCTTTTTTCCTTCCCTCCCCCATCCCTGTTTCAGAAGCGTTGAGTAAAAAGGGATTGGGGGTATGGTGGGGGGGAGGAAAATGTTTCTATCTCTTAATCATATATGTACATCAGGAAATAAAAGCCTTTCTGCTGAAGCCAAACAGGGAAAATTATAGTCCTAGGGAAGAATAACTTTGGAAACCAATACAGAAATAAGAGTAAGAACTCCCACCAAGTTAAACACTGCTATTCCAGTGTTCTCCTTGCCTCACAGAGCTGGGGAATCTCATACTCCAGAAGTTTTCACTAAGGGAGATCAGAAAGGTTATATCCCTTCTATAATTGTCTGCCTGTTATGTCGTAAGTGTAATTAACATTAAGACCAGTGAGCAAAGTAGAAATGGCAAATTTGTTCATTTGCTACTACAGTGTAGGTTTTATATAAAACAAGAGTAAAGGTTATAATTGGAAGATCAGACAATTTTGTCTGGGGTGTATTCATTGGGTATTCATTTATATTAATTTAAATTTCTGGTTTTTTTCCGTAAATGTTTAATTTCTTGCGAAAGGGGGTGATTTGAGCAGTCTTAAGTCTTGACAATGTTTTTCTTAGATTAATTATGGAAGTCACAGCACAGTCTTAACAGGAGCCTTTTGTCTTCCCATCCCACATGCTGGATGTGCTATCGCAGCGTTTGCAGAGTTCCTGGGAAACTAGGTGGAAAACCACCATTCAGATGTTTTTAACCTTTTAGACTGAACCACTGAGATAGCTTCTCAGCCTAGGACTTGTTTTCTTCTTCCGCAGTTATCTCAGAAGGGATTGTAGAGTTTCTTCTCTAGAGCAGATCCGTCTTCTAAAAACTATGCATGCAATCCAAGGCTAGAATTCAGTGAATGCAGTTTAACTGGACACTTTTTATTTAGAGCTACAGAGATCAAGTAGCCTGCTGACATGCTAAGCTTTTCCTAGAGTCATGTTACAGCCCAGTGAAGGACATGGCAGTAATTCAAGGTTTGTTGGAAGGATGGCAAAATACTTGTAGGGGCACTGGGGCACCGGAGTATGTCAATGTATACTGCCATCCTTAAGGTGAAGTGCATGCAGTTAGGGTGAAGTAAGCACCTAAGAGCCCAGATTCAAAGCAGACTTTAGGGACTAATTGCAGTAAGCTTTTAAAGTCAGGCTAGGAAAGGGGGAAAGACGCTGTTGAAATCCTTTTTGTCCAATGAAGACAGGCTGGCACGATAGGCAGTTATCTGTAATACCTCAGCTTCTTCGGGGAATGCGCATTTGCCAAGCCAAAGTGTTCAAAAATAGCATTATGCCATACAGGAATTTGGGACGTCTTATGCCAGAGGTTTGTTTTATTTTATTTTTAAAATTTCTTCAGCCCTTGTGTTTCCTACATTTCCAAACTGTTATGTTTTTAAACATTTACAACTTTTACACAGGATGGTTGTCCAACTTCTCCTTCCTTGAGCACCAAGTAACAATAAAACAATGAAGTCTGGTAGCAGGGAAGATAAAATGATGGAAGGAATGAGAAATGCCCAAAGAAAATAAATCTGAACCTCAAAATGTAGTTCCCATAACAAAGTGAACTGTGAACAAATCAGGAAATGGAATGATGTTGCCTTTATTATGACCTCCTAATTGCAGAGACAAAGCTGAGTCAGGTGTCCTGTGAACAGTCAAAAGCCATTTCTTTACATACATAGCCACTTGGATAATTTGAGAGATTCTTTTAGATGGTGAGGAATCTGTACTTGGAGTTGTGTGTATGACATGAATTCACAATAGCATCTATTCAGTTTTTTAATTTGGCAACAAAAGCAGGTGCCAGGTTTCAATACACAATCTAGTTAAAATGCCAGTAGCTGTGGTGGTCAGTTTGCTCATTGTTTCTCATGTGAGTGAAGGTGAAACATTCAGTTGCCGCACATGAAGATGCTTATTACTACACCTTCTCTTCACCTACAGAAAGGAAAGGTTTTTCCTATTTCTGCTACTGTGGTAACTTCAATGTGATTATAAGACTCAGTAATCTCTCAGAAATGAAAGCTGTGATTTTCCTTTTTCATTCCCATTCTTCATGTCATTTGTTGTCCTTCATAGGTAAAATGGTTCTTCTGTTTTTCTGGGTTTACAAATCCTTCAGAGGTTTATGGGTAAATATTTCTGTCTTATTCAAGTTATGCAAAGATGTGAGGTTGTTTTGTAAGGCTCCACATCCAGTTAACAGCCCACTCAAAACTTCTCTCAGTGTGCCAGGGTCTTTCTGTCACCTCTGTTATGTGGCATGATTTGTGCCTGTGCAATCCCACATCACATTGGTTCCTTTGCTGCCATGCATCCGCTATTAAAAAAAATGCTGAATGAGAGTAATAGAGAAGAACAATGGGCTATTACAGGATGTTCAAGACGGGGTCATTACAGTATATTTTCTTGTGCAATCTTGTTATAAACAAGCTTCGTATTTACCAGCTTGTTTCAATTGTTAGCTCCCTATTGTTAATAAGTGTTGTAGGGCTACGAACTGCCTATTTTCTAACAAAGCTCAATTTGATGTAATACATTCAATATTTAGAATAAACTTATGTATTTTGTATGTATTCAGTATTTATTTATCATTATTGGTCATAAGTAAAAGGGCCAGGTAATTTTTCACTGTCAAACTGCAAATTAGCTCTAGTGTACTTAGCAAAATGACATCACAGTGGCTTATCATTTAAAATCATTTAAAAGAACAACACTTTGCTTTTGAAGTTGGAAAAGAAAGCAGCTTATTCACAGTGCTGCTTTTTGACATACAGGGTAATATTTTTTGGAATCCAAAGGGTCAGTTTGATGTAAAAGGTGAAGATAAAAAATAGCACCTAGTGGGCTTTTGAAGCAACTTGGAGTGTTTCTGTGATGTGTGATTATATTAACAATTCTCCAGTTGAAGGACACCCACTAATGGGCACGGCTGAAAACATTTAAGATTTCCAGCCAGTGTGAAATAAGGAGGTAACACAAGATTAATCAGTCAAATTTGGGATGGGGATTCAGGGCTTAGTAGAATAGACTTGAATGCAGTCCACAGGGAGTTGGGATGCTGATGGAAACTGCATGTGTTTTCAGCATTGTATGAAAGTCTCTCAGTCTTTAATCACATCATTTTCTTAGATGTGAAAATGGTCTTTTTTTTTTTTTTTTTTCTGTGTTCTTGGTATAAACATAGCCTAATTTGGAATATTGGGATATATTTGTGTAATAATCTAACAAATGGAAAAGTAAGGGTACTATAGGTCAGTTTTGATGTTAGTAGAGCTGTGAGGCGGAAGTCTGGCAGCTGAATATCCTACGCATGCCTCAGGGCCACAGCAGGAATATACATGCGAGTCTGGTTCTTGTAGAATAAGAAACATATTAACTGACATGGAGCAGATGAAATTTAAGCTAATGCTACTTGTCAGAAGCTTTTTTGAACTGTACCTCTCTTGTCCAGTTTGAAAAATAGCTTATTGGAGGTGTTAGAGACCAACTGTTTTTCTTTAGCTTTCTGACTCCATTTGGCATTTGAGACTTCAATCCTACAAAATCCTTGAAGTCACAAGTAGTATACTCCGCGCAGTTCCGCATACTTAGTGAAACTATATGGATGATAATCAGAGCTAAAAACAAGGCCATGAGTTTGCAAAACCAGCAGTGATTTAACGGGGGTTACAAATGGACAGGGACGAAAACCCTAGTGATCAGCCAGAAAATATTGGAAAGAAAGTATGTGTTGGAGAAAACATCTTTTGTCCTCTGTGTCCATGCTACTACTCCTTCTGGAAGGAGCGGCAAGGAGGGTGCTCAGTAATTATTTACCATGCCTAATGTTATTTGTATCTGTTTAATAAAGAATATTAATATATGGCTTCATATAGGAAGGGGACCGTGTACTGCTTAATGTAAAAATAAAGCAGATCAGCAGTATTTCTGTCATGTTGACTAAGTGTAATAGTTAATGTGTTCCTCACAAAACACCACGTGACCTTACATGCATGTGAGCAAGCAGGTTTTTGAACTGGAAAAGCTCCCAGAAATACATGTGGATTTCCAGAATCCATTTGTAACTTTTTTAAGAAAACACTTAAGTTCTTCGAGCGCTGAATATGTCAAAAGGATTACATGTGGTAATCTTTTAAATCGGCTGAGGTTTCCTAGAGGGTGACCTTTTGAAAGAGCTCTAGGTTTCTTGGGTGTATGTCATGCCAGGAAAGGGACCACAAATGTGGTTAAAAGTTATTTGTCGGGTTTCCAGTGGGGATAACTTGCAACTGATTGCTGAAAATCTTTCTTGTGACTCTCAACAGAGATTTTAAGTGTCCTCTAGTAGAAAATAAATTAGTTCCACAGAAGGAGTTGTTTCTTGATACCAAGCACTTGGTTAGCAGCTTCCAGTACTTGAAGATGTCATGGGTCATATGGATTCTGTGTTTGTGGCCCTTCAGGCTTAACAGAAAGGTCACCAAGTTATCAAGCAAATGCCGTCTGAAGAGATTCAACTGCCGTTCCTGCTCCACTGTTGGAGAACCTCAGCTTTCAAAGAGAAAACAGTGCTGCTTTTGTGAATTTGCCAGTATCTATACCTTGTTTTCCAACTTAAAACAGCAAAAGAAAAATAAAAACCTTTCAAGTGTAACTCTTTTCCGGTTAATTTCCTCTGTGTTTATTCCATCTGATCCCACTGACTCTTTTTTCATCTAGTGTAATTTCTATGTAGCAACCAAGGACATCTTTGCTACATTTGTTGTGCTGTGTCTTGGACTGCTACCTTTCCAAAGCTCTCTGGATCCCCAAATGTTTAGAAGAATGATTCCCACTTCTCTGCAGACCTCTGAAAGAACTTACTGTGGTTTCCACATGTAACCTGACAGTCTATGTTATAATAAAACAAAAAATAGAATAATCCTTGCTCAGCAAACCTATATGAATAATGTAAAAGGGTGGCTGACCCAGAAATCTTCTTCTCCCAGTAGACTTTTCAGTTTACTTTATCCTGATTGCACAAGGGTATGTTTATCAGAAGACCTGTTTTTAAGTTGCATGTCTTTCAAAGAAGTGCAAGATTTACATGTGTAAATTCTAGTTATGTGATCATTTGCAGGAATATAGCTACCTCTATTTTTGTATCTAGTTTTAAGAGATAGCTAATCTAAAATCAGTCTTTTGTTCTACTTCCTTCCAAAATGTAGTTGCCATGTTATCATTAGCGATAGATGATCCCTTTTCACAGTCTTTCAGTGAATTCACTATTTTCCTTGTTTGTGTAAGGAAGATGGCCTTTGTAACATCCTGTTTTATTTACCAGCCATATCTGTAAGCTGCAGGAATCCTGTGTGTGAAGTCACAACACAGTGCTCAAGAAAGATACTTGATCTTTATTAGAAAAACCATTTGGTAACAAACTGCATAATGCTATGACTCCTGTAAGATGTTTGTTTTAAATAGCAACAACTAATACTTTTTTAAAGTCCTCTTGTATTCCCCAAAATTCAGGCTATACTGTGCTGTGCATGGGTAAGGAATGGGGAGAGAGTTATTACTGATCACTCTGTAAAGTTCAAACGCCTGTGCAGTTCCTACTCTTTTGCTGGAGTTAGAATCAAAGTACCAAAATGCTATGGAAAAAGGCTGCTCTTGCATTATTTCTCGCAGGCTTATAACTTGGGAGTATCTAAAATATCATCAGAAAGCCTGTTCGCATGAGATTCCTGTCCAGATTTACAGACCAGCTAATACAGAACCTTATCCAAAAAAGTGTAGATACTTACACAATTACAGAGTGACAGCAGAGCTTTTGGTTGAGTTTATTTGGTATTGTGTTTTTGTTTTGATTTGATTGGTTTGGTTCTTTTTGTTGCTGTTTATTTGAGGCTTGGGTTTTCTTTTTCTTTTTTTTTTTCTTTTCCTTCTGGTTCTTGTCACTTTTTCTATAAAGATTTTTACAGAATTTTATCTCTCTTCTGTTTTTTAACTCTTGTCTTCTCAACTGTGTAAGAACTTCCTTTTTACCTTTCCCTGGTCAATGTTTTTTTATTCAGATCAATCATTCTCCATTCTTTTAGAAATAAGTGCCATGTAATAATATCAGATTAACATCTGTTAAAGTACAGTGATGAGAATTTTACAGAATGAGCTATAGAACCTGCTCATACTCATTTTCTGACTGTATCACTCATCATGAGATGAGCCTGTTGGTGGGTGGATATTATTTAAGAAATCATTTTTTTCTGTGCTTAGTTTCAGGTAGATGTAACAATAAGTTTGTATGCTACTGGTGTATCAAATTCTCCTTACTAACAAATCTTTGCCAGTTGTGTTTCATAGTTTTAGACACAGTCGACTGCTTCCTTAATACTACTCTAGAAGTACAAGTTGTGCAAAAATAATTCTGGAAAAGCTCTGTATTAAAGAAGGGGCCACCATGAGCAAACAGCTTGTTTGCTAGACAGTATAGGTGATGCAGTTGTTAGTGCTATTGCTGTGTTAGCATTCATCATTGATTAATTCTGTTGCTTGAACAAGAGTGTTCAGAGACCATGTTATCATTCTAGCAGAGTCTTGCCAAGCAGCTGGTGCTGTTTCTTGTGGGGTTTTTTGGTTTTTGTTTTGTTTTGGGGTTTGTTTTTTTTCCACAGAGAAGTAGGATTGAGCTCACTGGAAATATTTCTCATCTTCCACTGATACAAATCAGTAAACACAATAATTCACAGAAAAACACACTTGACATAGATTACCCATATGGACAAATACATATTATGCCACCACATATTGTGGTGACTGTTATTTGTGATTCTTAGACTCTGTAATAGGTAAACCAGAAAGATAGGTGCAGTTTAAATTTTATTTATAATATTAGCATCAGTATTTTTTTAAAATACAGTTTGATGATCATGTCAATTTAAATTAATTTGCCTTTTAGAAGGAAAAACTTTGTGTGCTGAATGTGAGGGAGAAATCATTGATCAGCACAATTTGTGACTATAGAATATATTTGGGTGCTCTTTAGAATTTATCATTATTTAGTTTTATGTATTTTCCTGAGGAAAAAATACTTCTCTAGCATCTATATACTGTTGCAGCTGCTCTGAGGAAATATTTGCATATAGGAATGGTGTTCATAAGATTTCTCTATTAGGTGAGAGACTAGTGAAAAAATATTCACTGTGCAAAAGGAGAGGAAAATCCAGCTCTTGGCGGGCTGTTAGTGGGTTTTGCATTCAGCAGACCTGTGCTGTCGTGTTTGTATCACCTTCAATTCAGGAAACATTAATGAGTTTATTTTTGAAATTGTACTTATTAGATAAGTGATTGTGCCTTTGTGTACTCTGTTAAAGTACATTACTCCGGAGAAACTTGCTTGGTCTTGGAAGAACATTAAGTATATAGAAGGCTGCATGGCTTATCGAGCTATGCTGCTGCTTATTTGACGAACTGAATTTGTTCATCAATTCCCAATACTTGGACTTCAGCCTTAGCACCATCCCGCCCAGCCTAGTATAAATTTGTGAAGGATTTTTCTGTCCATTTAATGAGCAGATCTGCTGCAGTAAAAGCAGCATAATGGAAACCACATGCTTACAAAATAAGTCACGTCAGAGAGGGCTTGCTACTAATAGTCTGTTCTCAAGTGTGACACAGTTTAGATGTGTGTTTATATTTGCTGATAAACTTAATTTTGGTTTCCTTTGCTCATAATTTGTGAACTGGCTCCTGGCAACTGCACGTAACTGTGTAAGTAGCTAGCTTTTTACAGATTTTAAGTGGCTATCAGATAACTTCTATAACACAAGGACCGGAAATTTTCTGGCTCAAGCACTTTCAAGGTGCTGATGGCATATATATAATCATATCAGATATTCATGCCATGTTTTATACAGATTTGTACCTCACAATTAGAGCTGTAATTAAAGAAATGTTGTAAAAGTGATGACCATGCCAAGTCTCCACTAAACTAAAGTGCAAGTTTGTTTACACATACTGAGATTGAGCTCTCTTTGCCACCATTACCTTCTCTCCAATCTCAATTTTATTCCCTTCCCCCCTTCAGGTTTTGAAGTTTGGCTTCACAACAAATTGCTCATAAGACCAATTATTGTTGTGGAAACAGATGTTTTTGATTTATTAGCGGTGACATTTTATTTTCAGGGATTGGAATATCACAGGGATAGATATTATATTTTTGTAATGCAACTCAAGCTTTTCATTTCTTTTGGAATACTTAATGCTGTTTCACAGGTATAATTGAACTGGAACCTTTGCACTCAAAATGGAGGATTTCCTGTCTTGAATCAGATCTAGGCCAGTGAGCTTTACTATCTTTCTTTTGACTTCTGTGTGTACCCTGTGCATGGTGCTACCTGAAATAAAGGAAAAAACGAAAAAAGAAAAAAGTATATGTTGCCTTAAACTGAATTCATTTTCGTAGTGCTTTGCCAGGGACTGAAAGCGGTTGAATGAAGGATCTTTAGTGTTTATGCAGCTATATGCTGGGCTATATAAAGTAACACGGTATTTTTATTATTATCAGCCATTAATTGTGTTGACTTCCTTCTCCTCCTGCAATTAGCACAGAAAGGAAGGCATGCTTGTATTTTGTTTACAGCCTTGAGTTAGCACCATAACTTTTTTTTCTTTTCTAAAGGTTACTGGTATTTAATGGTATTTGTCATAGTGATGGATTTCATGTTTGACAATTAGACAGTATGCTTGTTAAGACTACAACTTCAGTTCTCTAAGAATGGTAATGAAACGTGTGTACAAAGACCTTTTTAAGTATCTAGCGTTAGTGAGGACAGGATCAGTATGCATCAGCTACTCTTAATCTTGCTCTTTCCTACATCAGCATGAGTAGAGAATTGGATTAATAACGTGAGCATGAGGCATTCTGCATTTTAGTAGTTTGCAATGCCCTCAACATGGTTGTTACATATCAGTGAATGTTTTCCCTCATGATGGCATAAGGGCCAGTGGAGCATGGAGACAAGTAAAAGGAATACTATCACGGTTACTATAACTAAGAAGTTTTTCAAGGCCAGTTTGGACAGGGCTTTGAGCAGCCTGGTTGTGTGGAAGGTGCCCCTGGCCAGGGCAGGGGGCTGGAACTAGATGAGCTTTAAGGTCCCTTCAGCCCAAACCATTCTGATACTATGGAGAGTTATGATCACCCACAGGCTTCTCCTGGGCCAAGAAAGCTGATAAGCCACAGAAGCACTTAGTACTGGAAAAATGACATTGAGCAGGCGATTTCCGAGTGTCTGATCAAGCTGCAAGGAGAGAAGGTAATACAGGAAGGATGATTAATGCGTGAAGACTTGCATTTGTAGTTGTCTCAACAAATCTGCCTCTGCAGTTAAATCAAAAGACCCCAATCCAAATTAACTGTTGGATGTAACAAAGAAAAATAAAAAGGTCTGAGAAACAGATTTTCACAGTTTTAAACAACTCTTAGATCTTTAGCAGTGTTATGAGAGCACAATTTTCATGAGACATAAACTTTAAGAGTGTTAAGACTCGCTTTTAGAAATCGTAGATTTTTATCCTTTAAACAGTTCTGTCTTCTTTTGCAATTTTAGTACAAAGAAGAAATAATGTGTAAATTACCCTGGAGGTTATTGAATCATTACATCCTTTGGACATAAATGCTGTTAATGCTGCTGAAGAACAAAATTCTGAAATCCATCACTCAGATAATAGCTTTCTGCAGTAATTCCTTAGTTACCACTATCAGATGTAGTAGGTATATGGCTAGGACAAGGCATGCTAACAAATGTTAGGATGTAGCAGCAAATACGTCATAACAGCTTTTGCCAAGAAACAAATCCAGTCCTGCAGTGATCAGCTCCACCTATGTCACAGCCCTGTGGGAGAGAAAGGACGTTGCTTAGAGGACAGCATTTGAGCTCTTTTATGATAGAAAGGAGAAGATACATAGGTTTTCAAAGAGAAATTAATGTAAACCAGCTGAGTGTTTTAATTTTGGTTTGGTTTTGGATTGATTTCCCACCACCCCATCCCACCCCCAAAGCCTAGAGCAGGTTATCATAAAGAAAATGCCATGTTATTCTGGTCAGGTATGAAGTACAAATAACATGAAAGTGAAGTACGGAATAGACTTTTTGCAGACTAATCTTTGAAAGTATAGCTTTCAAAGCTGTTTACCTGAATATACTGAGAAATAAAGAGTAATTTGAAATCACTGTTTAATTGTTACAGAGTGGGAACCTATTACTTAAAGTGTTACATCTTTCATAAACAAAATATATTTAACAATTAAAATACAATTATTTGAAGGCTCCATAAACACACAGTACACTAATGAGTGACATCCATAATACAATTCACATAGTTTTGGCTGTTGGAAGCTGTATTGTTAGGCTGCTGGCTGGGACTCAGGATATCCCTTACTGCTTTCAGAAAAATCTCCTGGGCCTTTGATTTCCAGCTGAGGCCCATGGAAGAGACCTTGGGCAAAACTTAGTCCTACAACAGCAATGCAGATATATTTGCTTGCTTTCCTTTATTTTATTTTATTAATTTTTATTATATATTTTATTTTTTTTTATTTTTTATTTTATTTTTTTTTATGTGCTAGGTCCTTTCAGCTCTTACTCACATGGTGAATTGTTCAAGATACTATCTAGATTTACAACCTGGTCTTATTTTAGCAGAGTATGTAACTTCTTGAGCATATATTTCTTTGACAAATACTGTGTCTACAAAGATATCTTTCTTTTTGAAAGTAGAACAGGTCACTGGTGTACTGCTTTTGTAAAATTATACCTTTAGGGCTGCTTGGCAAAGTCCAGCAGTGTCAATTACAATCACAGAAGTAGCTTAGCTCAACAGATAATGATCCTTAAGTAAAAATAACGTTTGTTGTGAAAGGATGCCACCCCTTCTTCCACCTCCTCTCTGTACTTCCAGCTCACTTGAATCTTTTGGTCACTTAAGCTCCGGGAGGAGCTGTTTTCTGCGAAAGTAACTCTGTTTTTCTGTGTAAATGTAATTTACATTTGTCTGTGTTTCTGCTATGTGTTAAAAAGAACCAAACAAAAAACCTGTGTAATCAGGACCAATTAGACACAGCCTACAGTACTCATCTGCCCTTGTGACTGTAATAGATTACGGTTGCTGGAAAACTGTACAAGTTGCATTTGCAAAGTTCTCCTAGCTGTCTTCTGGATTCTGACAGCCAGCCACAATGATGTTGCAGCTCTTTTGGGATCTCACCCAGGCTTTCCATAGTGCTCTTCTGGCTCTTTTTGGGGTTTCTCTGAAAATTTTACTTACCAGCTGCCCTTTCTTTGCAGTTTTTGGAGGTGGTCCAGGCTTTAAGTGTGACCCTCTTTTCAAACGACCTTTTTTTTTTGAGTTGTTTTGATTCTGCTGTGGGCATGTCGTGAATTAGTGACTTCTGTGAAACTGCTAGGAAACCCAATGCAACCCGACTGAGCATTTTTGATTTTTCACCTCTTTTGTTTGTTTGGGGTTTTTTTGTATGGATTGGTTTGTTGGTCCATGTGTCTGTCTGTGCTCCCCCCCCCCCTTTCTTCTTGCTCCTTGAGCTTAACTGTTTCTAGGGAAGCTGTTAATAGGGGAAGGATTTGTCATTTTACACATTTGGGGTGGGATGTGATTACCCAGTGCACAGGCATCTGCCACTGCCAGGGTAGACCAGCAGGTTTGTCTGCCTGCATACAGGATGCTCCAGAGACATTGGGCCAGGTTTGGGAAACTTCTCTATATCCTCAGGCATCTCAGAGGGTGACAGGAGACTGTGTGGGGAGAAGGGAACTTAGCCTGTGGTCTTTATTTCTCTCATTATCTATGCATGTGAGGAGTAGTGCTGGGAAGACGCAGGGTGTCTTCCAGATTGCAACCATGATGTAAATGGAATTAATACTAGGGAATGATTATGCTACTAGCATTTGTAGAAAAATCAAAATGAGAGACATACTACTGGTTTTGCACTTTCTGCAATATTCATGTGTGTTGTTCACCTTTTGCTGTTGTAAAAGGTGTTGGAAAAAATGAAAGGATAATTAGCTGGGCAGGTCTGTTCCAACTGCACCAGCGCATGTTGTGAATGTCCCCACTGCAGTATTTTTTGGACAGTAAAATTGTTAATGGTGCTGGTACTTAAAAAGCTGTAATTTGTTTCTGAAGTTAACACCCTTTCAGTTCTATTGGTTTTGAGTGCAGAGATTTGAGAAATCCTGGCTGTATTGCCACCATTATGAGTAAATTTTCCCAACTAAAAGGACTGTAGAGTTGTTCACTGTTAGTCTGAGAGAGTGCTTCAAAATCTAAATAAACACTTGAATATTATGTCTGCAGCCTTTTAGAGTTGATACTCATTAATGATCATTCTCAGATACTAGGTTTTGAACCTCCTGTGGAGATTCACATGGATATCTAGCTCTGACGTATTGTGCACACTATTTTAATATCAGTTGGATACTACTTTATGTTGTGATGTTTTTTTACATTTTTAATCTAGGAATGCATTCTTTTTCAAGTAATAATAATCATCTTGCAGTTCTTGTCCTTTCTTAACATTCTTGTTCTCTGGCACGTGTTTACAGGTCAGTTTACTTGTTCACCCTAGTTAGTTCTGGCGCTACAATTGTATAATTAAAAACAATAAAAAGAAGACAATGAGTTTGGCTGCTGTCACCAGGTGATCACTTTGAAAGTCAAGAAGTATTTAAAACCTAATGTATTTCTGGTGCTTTTGTTTTGTCTGCGTGCTGTAGAGGAGCATTCAGGATTCTCATTGGTCAGGATGGCTTGATTAACAGCTGTGATTTCTTTGTGATTATGTGTCTAGCAATAGATTTCAAATGCCTCTTATGGCTTTATGAGAGAAATGAAGGAGTCATGGAATAAATGTGAAAAATTTGCCAGTTTGTTAAAGTCAGGTGTTTTAAGTCGCATTTATTAACACCTGTATCTTGCAGGTGATTGTTATGTAGTGAAACATACCACTAGTGTTTCATTACACTTTGCTACAAAGTAGGTAGTCTTGAGTTAGGTGTTGAAAATTACTGGTACATGATGTGAAGGTATGTTTGATTGGTTATTTGGGCAGGTTGTGTAGCTGATAAAACTGACATCCACAATGTTACTATATGCAATTCAATCTGTAGGGTGAATGCTCAGAATGGGTAACAAGAAATTAGAGAGGGATAGAGCTGAGTGCAGGAGGTCGCTTTAGGTAACGATTGTACCTTCACTTCACAGTAGAGGAAGAGCCTACTTTGTGTTTCTTAGGTGCAAAAAAAATATTAAGGTAGATTGTCTCACTCAGGTAACTCTTAACACTGTATTTCTTGCTGGAGATGTTCCGTTAAACTTGGCATCTAAAGTGTCCCTAGTAATACCACAGACATTAGTGTCCAGACTGTAGCCTGAGAATAGATTTTTGTTCTAAGACCATCTTACAGACAAGTACAATTACAGGTGAAAGACTGGTGTAGAAAATAAATGGCTGATAATTTGTTAGCAGAAATATTTAGTTATCTTTTCCTGACTTTTCATTTGTCTGGGTTTTCTTTTCCTTAGCCCAAGTATTTTTGCTTTCTTTTTTGCAGTCCTTTTGCAGATCCTAACAGAAATGGATGGTAAATCCATTGCTAATTGCTGAGTGGGTATTTAAACCTTGAATGTGACACAATGTGCGCTATGGTGATGGGCAAATCAGTTAAATTCTGTCTATTTTGGATAGTATTTTTAATTATCTTACTCATTTTCCCTTTATGTTATTTCATGGTGCTTCTTTGTGACCTTAAAGGAAAAACCACATTGAAGGTTTTATCTATTTTTTTTTTTTTATTTGTTTCTTAGTTATAAAATGGAAGCTTTTTTTCCTCACACTGCATACATGTAATCATTCTACATTTGGTAGCACTGTATAGTTTCAGTAGCTGATTTGGCTCCCACATTTGGATTAGTCTGAATTTCACATCAGTTTGGTGGTCTGATTTTCAACAGTCATCCTCTTTGTAATGTCTGACCCTCAGAGATGTCCAGCCAAGTGGTGTTCAGAGTTCAGATCTCTGGGTGACTGCCACTTCAGTCTTAAAGTTATCTGTTCCTTAAAAACACTCGTCAAGTGATTGTTTCTCTTCTCCAAAGCCTTGTAAAGTGGTGTAACAAGTCAGCCTGAGGATTGTTGATGACCTCGAAGTCAGAAGTTGTCTGATAGCAATGACATGGGAATGAATTCACTTAGTCTGGTGATTGCAAATGATGCTTACTGAAATCTCAATGTCCTACTGAATTTGAGTCTGGGAGATATCTTTTAGAATAGGACAAACCAAATATAGCTGAAGTTGTCAGTGTCCCTCTTGACCAGAGTCTGTGTGTAATCTATTTTATGCTTTGCTTAGACAAAGAAAAAAGTGCTTTGCTGCTTAGTCTATAAAATGCTTATACAATATCCAGAGTAATTAATGCTGTCATTAAAATACCACTAGTTCTGGAATGATGTGCAACAGCTGTTTACCAGTTCACAGTCAGTAAAGATTTGAGATGTGCAGAAGAAAGTGTAGAATAAAGATGTGACTATCCTCATCACTGAGCAGTTATAAAATATTCTAGTGCAGCAGTTGTCTTCTAATACCCTCCTGAGAAAGGGAAATGTATTTGCTGGGGGAACCAACTAAGTTTTATTCCTGCAGTATGTTTTTTTCTTTTGGAAAACCTGGAGATTTTAGCTACCTATTCTTTGCGTGTTGTAGACCTGTAGCAATAGCCAAGCATTTTTATTTCTATAAAACTATTTGCAAGGTCAGTAAGATGTGTACCTGTTATGGAATTCATTTGCCAGCAAGGCTTGCATCCAGTTAACAATTAGTAAGAAATTTTATGTCTGCTCTTGGCCCGGTTATGTATCTCACCAACAAAGCACTTGATAGTTCCTTTGGAAAAAGGGAAGATAGATGGTCTTACAGCTTCAGAAGAGGAGAACAGGGTTCTCTCTCCGGGATATATATGCTAATTAATTGAGAATATCACATTCAGTACTTGCTTGTTTCAACAAATATCCTGCTCCATCAACAGCAGGAAGAAGCCAATGCAAGAGAAATCTGGATTTCACCAAAGGAAGCTTGGCATAAGCTACCTCGATAGAAATAAATACAGAAGACTTTTTTGTTTGTTTGTTTCTGAGTGGTTCCCTCACATGGAATCAGTTGGGTGATGTTGTTTCCGTTGGCTCCAGCAATGTCAAGGCCATGGATGATGGAAGTTTTGTACTGTTTTTTCCCCATTGCTTGGAAAATTCTCTCTTCCCTGCCCTCACTCCCCCCCCAACCAGATCCCTGCCAAGCAAGCAGCTGTGAGCAGAATTTCTCAGCAAGATGAATGTGAAGTTTTGCATGCTCTGTGCAACAGGATACACAAATACAGCTTGGAGAGGATAACAGTTGAGGGGAGCAAGTCCAGACTCTCTGAGCAAAATGTGTGCACATTGTATGGTTAAAGCCTTTTAGAGCATCTTATTAAGCTAAAAGTAGCAGGAAAGAATTAAAAAATAAATAAAAAAAAATAAATAAAAAAAGGCATGCAAAGGTTATTTTATCATAGTGACTTCTGGTACCTCAGTCTGAGGTAAGTAATACCTGAAAGGTTGATGTCTAAGCTTTGCTATTAAGGGCAGTTAGCAAAGCGGGTGAATATGAGTACCGGAATTGCATGTGAGACGCTGGCAGACCAATGGCCAGAACTGGTCTGTAGAATTACAAACACAGCGGAATACTTTTTTAACTGAATTTTGGTAGATGTTATCCTTATCAAAGCTTCCCATCAAATTCCGTGCATTTTGTTTCCGTCAGGGATTTTTTTTTTAATGGAGTATGAAATTAGTTTGAGAATTCTGTGGGGATTTTTTTTTTCTCCAGAAAAATAAATGCAGGATGTGATTGTGCAGATAATAGACACCTATATTAAAGCCACCTCATATTTTCCATGCTTATACTGGAAATTTTCAATTACTTGCAATTTTTACAAGCTTTAACTGAGATTCTCCATTACATGTTTCTGCTATTACTTTAACATTTTTATATTTGGAGGGGAGATAATGTGCTTAAATGTGTAGATGACATACAAATAACATTTATGTGTAATTTATAACCATAATAGCTATGCTTGATTTTCATTCCTCTGCTGTAACTGTAGTATTTGTAATGTTTTATTACATTTGGTATGTAATATTTAATCTTCACAAAGTACCTTGTTCATGTGAGACTGAAATTTATCAAGGCAGTGGTTGTGTGTCCAATTTATGTAATATTTTTAATGTTCATGGTTAATAAATATTTTTTATTCTGGTTTGTATTCAGGTAAGACGGTGGAATACTGCAAAAGGATATGGAAAAGTCTGGTTGTAATTAAAGGAATGCTAATTGGACCTTAGGGACTGTGTGTAAGATACACTAGTCTTTCCCACGGCCACACCCTGAGCATATGATCTTCAGCTGAATTCATGGAAGCATTCACACTGCTTCCTACAGATTGCAGCTGGCACTGTCTATAAAATCTCTGCCTCACAAAGAGTAGAGTATTTTAGTTGATAATGTGCAATGATACATTCATTCTGCTGCAGTGTTACTATACAGCTATGTGAAACAGATGGAATGCATTGTAAAAAGACTGTAATATGCAATGCAGTTACACAATAATATCAAAATCCTAGTTATGGTCATCCTTGCAGTTCTCATTCAGAGGATGTGAAATAGTACCATGCTTGACAGTCAAAGATTGCATGCCAGCTAAGTTGTTAGATGACCCACTAACTGCTTTTGCTATTTCAAACTTTTAACATCTTTCTCAGCAGTACAAGCTCATCAAGTAGAATTTTTCAGTGGCACAGAATTGCATTTCTATTAACAGCATGAAAATATAATAGGATGTCTATTGAAATATAAGGCCAGTTAGACCTGGAAAACCAGTCCAGTTTTCGGCAGCTGTGAATCTGTGGTATTTCAAGAACAGAATTAAGACTTGCAAGAGACAGTTGATGAACAAATTTGAAAATTAGAAAGTGGTTAGTTGGGACCTATCTTTGTAATTTCAGGTGGAAGAAATTTTATGTAAGTGACATTTCAGAAAATATATACAAACATGTTATTTCAGTTGGTGCTAAAGATTTCTACTTGGATACTTTCAGACTAAAAGACTGCCTTCATGTGAAAGAGAAATTATTCTTTTCAAAGTAAGCACATATTTTCAAAGGCAATTGATAAAGATCATCACGTAAATGTGTTCTAGTTTGTTGAACGTGGCATGAGTTATCCAAATAGCCATCAGTGCCTTTTGGGGGATTTTATGCAGCACAAGAAAAGTTTGAGATCTCACATTTATACTGGTGCCAATTGCTTTTTGTTCTCCACATACACTTTCAAAGCAGAGTGAGGGCAAATACCATAAGCGAGGTTAGTGTAGTTGCTTGGTAGCAGTTTGCTTACCGTTCAAAGGATCTCATTTCTCATTTTGCTAAGCTGGTTAGTTAATAGCTGTGATTCTGTAATTGATCTTTAAACTAGACAGCAATTCTAGCAAAACAAATATTTCTTCACTCCTGAACACGTCAGCCTGTGTCAGAGTTGTGCATATGTCAGTATTCCTGTGGGTGTGATAGGGTGTGGATGAAGCTGAAGGGAATTCCCATTTAAAAGACTTTAAAACATTGATGGCTGATATTTTCCTTAATTTGTCAGCACTAATGTTAACCCAGATTGACAGAAAATTATTTTAATGTAAAATACCACTGGCTGTAGCAATATCTTTGTACATAACTTTACTTGGAGGAGATACAGGTAGAGGGTAGAGAAACCTCTGCCTACTATATGGCTACCTTAAGATGATTTCTGCAGCTAGTCTGTGAGGAGAGTTATATAGAAGAAGAAAAGATCTAGCTATAAATGTAAATACGAAAGCTTTGACATTTTTGCGTTCTTAATCTGTCCTTTGAGTATATGCATCAATTCTTTTGTGTCATTAGAACTCATTCACAAACCTTTACTCTCCTTCACTGTACTGAGTATAGTCCGTTGGAAGACAAGACCAGTGTCTGTGTGGGTCTCAGGAAGATGTGCATATACCAGCATGCAGCTATAGACTTTAAAAAATATATGGAAGGTAATTTCTTTCCATGCTGTTGAGATTAACTTTTAACTACTTCTGGTTTTAACTTCCTTAACTTTCACAAACTCCTTTATGGCAAGCATACTCTGTGTGAGTCCAGTTTGAAACATTTGCTGCCAAAATGCCATTTTAGGAATATGAAAGATGAAAAAACGTAGGAAAGATGGGAAATATCTGTAGCTAATTAAAAGCAAAGGAAACAAGCTTCAGACCACAAGAATTCAAAATGTTGGTTTTGGCTGCTGCTTGTTCTTGGCTTTGGCTAGACAACGGATTAGTAGTTTTGATAATTTAGCACAGTATAATAAAATTGTCTAATATTCAAAGGGTGAAATATTCCAGATCCCGTACTTTTGGCATATGAATTTTAAATTTTAAAGGGAATGTTCTGAACTGTGGTTATTTAGGCTGACCTGGTAAAGGCTTTGAAGTAGCTGATGGTTTATTTGGCTTAGAATAAGTATACCAAGCTGAATTTTTCTAAAGCTGCCTTAAATTTACCTGGTCTTCTTTGGAACAGTAATGCATGGGAAATATCCCATGAGAGAAAATGTTGATATTTCACATGCACTTCTCATCTGAAATTTCATTTTAAGCCAGGTAAAATTTTTTGCTGATAAAAGGAAAACTTTGGGGATAGTTCTTTGTATTATGTTAAAAAAAAAAAAAAAAAACAAACCAAAAAACCCCAAAGATCAAAAAATCCAATGCAAAATCAAAGGCCATAGTACTTCTGATATTTCCATGGGCACTTTATCTGTATTTGTTTCATCAGTTCTGTTCAAGTCATTGACCATTGGTGAACCCAAATTTCTGATGCAGCAACTGCAGCAGCAGTGCCAATGTGTTTATGCTAGCATAAGCAGTTCCCTTTCCTGGCCACCTGCTCCTTCCCCAGCCTGCTCAGAGTTGCTGGTGCGGCATGGTCCACCTAAAAATCAATAATTTTGTAAAATAAATCATACTTTAAACTTTATAAAAGTTTGTAACTGACTGAGGGCGTGTTTGTGTATATTTGTGTGTAAATATTCATGTTTCTAAATGCAAATCTGTAAGAAACTGATGTAAAACCTGTGAGTTGCATGGAATACACTTAACTGCTAAACTGGGTTGGGGCCAATGAGAAAAAGATTGAGTGGTAAGCTCTGAAGAAAACAAAAAGCCCTGTTGCATCTTGTGAACCCATTCTCTCATTCTCATTGCGTTGTTCTGACCTTGAGAAAAGTCTTTGAACTGTGGAAATACTGTTCTTGTAAAATTAGCATGTGTCATTGAAGAAATAACAAAAAGCTTTTAAAACTCAGCCAGCTGAGAAAATGACTTCATGCAGTAAATATTTTCACAAAGAAACCTTTGGATCTCTTTTGGGTCATTACTTGGTGAACAGCATCAAAAAGTGTCATTCGTATGAAAATACTGTCAGAAAGGGATGCTCAGAGCAGTAGTCACTCTGCAGCTTTAAGCAGCAGTGTCTGGGGGAAAAAAACCTTTCAGGCATCTTAGCAAGGGTCTTCATACAAGTGTTAAGGTCTATTAATGAGCTCATAAATTCATATGGCCATTGTTTTAATTCAAAACAGTAAAAATTTTGTTTGGAGGTGGAGAAATCTTCTTTGGAGGAATATACCATATTTTTCACATGTGTCATAGGAACATAGAATATGTCAAGTTAAAAGAGACCCATAAGCATCATTGAGACCAACTCCGTGCTCCTTGCAGGACTACCTGCAACTAAACTGTATGTTTAAGAGTATCATCCAGTTGCAGTTTTGTTACCAGCATCAGTGGGTGCATGCTGAGGAAAGCAAGTGGGAAAACATTTTTGTTTTCTCCAAAGTGGGGCATGTGATTGGGGTCTTCTGTTCTCTCCTTTAGAGTCATAGCAAATAAGTCAATGTCTGTTCTCAGTTAAGGGCTGTGCCCCACACCCCTCAGAATTTTCTGAAAGCCTCTCCTAAAATCTGTAAGACATCCACTGCCTGATATGCATCTGGAATGAAGCAACAGAATTTGTGCTTTGGTAGGAAGATTCCGTAGCTCCAGTGGAGTACTTGTGATGTTTTTCTATACTGTTTAATCGGGTTTCAGTTCCTGTCAGTAACATAGCCCTATGAATTTGGGGCTTTGGCCCATAAAGTTCTGCTGCCTGTGTCTATGTTGCTCCAGTTTCAATTATGGTTTGTTTGGTTTTTTTTTTCTGGGGGAATGCATAAGGAATACAGATTGGCAAAGAGTAATGAGGCATTAAAATATACCTAATAATAATGTGGGAGCTTTCCCAACTTCTTTATAGCATGAAATCCATTGAAAAGAGAGAATATCATGAGCGATTCCCTTGTGTTTGAAATAATACGTTACTGGAATTCCTCAGCACAGCATAGCAGTTGCTTTGGAGGAAGAGAAATTTCAGGTATCTTTACTGAATATGTTTTTAACTATATTTTTAAATTACTATAGCAGGAAATTAATACAATAGAAAAAATAGAAGTACCAGCACTAAAATGTGGTGATATGTCTTGGAATTTAATGATTCATTATTCTGCTGTCATCTTCATTTCCATTAATAATCTTTTTTGGGGTGTTCGATAGTGGTCACTCTAGCATTTTTGTCAGATTATCTTGCTCAGCAGAGCAGCCTTCTTAAAAGTGTCTTTGTGCTTGAATGAATGCTACAGAATTTAAATTCCATTACTTACAGAACATGGAACTGAACTTGGAAAGTTATACCTAATAATGTCTGTTGATGGTTTTTTTAGACATCAGGGTACAGTTTGGGTTAGGACTGTGGGGTGTGAAAAGGATTAAGCTTGTAAAGTAAGCGTAGCAGGTGCTTACAGAATGATAGTCAAATAGCTCTTACTAAAAAATCGTGAAGCATTAGTAACTATAAACTGTTGGAAATGGTAATTGCTTCTCTGAGAATAAGCCATGTCAGTATGTTGGTAAAGATTTTCCTTGCCAGAATCTATGTTGCCTTCATTTAATAACGAGTTTCTTGAGAGGGAAGCATCTTGGGTGTTAGTATCACCATATAAGACAGTATAAAAAATACTGTAGCTTAAAAAATGCAAGTAATGGTGGAAATACTGTCCTGAGTTTTTTGTATTTTGATGGTATGTTACTAGGGAACTGATGTCTGCAATAAAGGAAAAACTAGCACCATCATCACTCTATGATAGGTTCTTATGATTTTAGGTATTAGAACTGGCCAAGTGTTGTCAGTTACTGCCAGTAATTTCTGTTGGGTGCAGGAACCAAAACTTTGTTGAGCCATAGCCAAATGTTATTAATGGGAAAAAGTATACAGGAGTAATTTAATCTGTGTAATTTTACCTGCAGATGGTTCTGCAATCTCTGCAATGCTTCTGGCAAGCAACTGGGGTGATGCAAAAACCAAATGAAAACAATCTGCATGCTAGTAGAGAGAATAAAAGATGTGAAACGTTTTTGTGAACCAGACCTAATTTTCTACTTGCAGTAAGCCTGAGACCTTGAGACCTGCATAGTATGTGGCTCGAGAAATAAACTGCTAAGTATTTCTCATATTAAGCTGAAATATCACCTAGTGCATGATGATGTTGTTATAAAGTATAGAACAGAAAAACTGAGGTGTGCTGCTCTGTTTCTTCTTTATTTATTTGAATCCTCAATAAGAGATTAAATGCTGTTTAACTACAACAGTTCTGTAGGAAACACTTCTGGAAAGAAGAAAGGTGGCAGGAGGACCGTTTCAGTGTGGGTTGGTTTGTTTGTTTTCTCTTGATGTCTCCATGCAGGGTGAGCAATACTGTGGGCTCAGAGAATGAGAAGTCTAAGGAAACTCAGCTTGCTTATAAGCTTGGGGTTTATTTCCTATAGTGTTTTTCTTGGTGGCTATATGAATATTGCAAATCTTTCACTAATCACTGATTCACTTGTGGACATTTTTATGCATTCTATAAGCCTCTTTATTCTGCAGCACAAGAAGGGATCTCAGTTCATCCCTCTGCAAGCCACTGCCTTTCTCAGCTCTTTGCAGTGTTCTGCCTTTATGATGCTGCTTGCTACCAGTTGGTGATACACACGTTTCTGTCATAGTACTCCTCATGAGTTAAAAAAAAGTTAACTACTCATGAGTTAAAAATCACATTAGGAGCATTTTTTTAAACTTTGTTTTTCCTGACCATATGATGTGAAGAGAGGAGGTCACCCAGAGGATTTGACAGAACAACTGCAGTGAGGATAGGAATGCCTTCTTGTAGCAGTTCCACTAGCATCACAATTGAGTTGTGCCAGTGTTTTAAACTGGTATAGTAAGTTAAATTTTGTTTATTGTGAAATCCAACAAAGTACAGATCTGAATTCTTTGGGTAATATACCAGTTCCTTCAAGTAAAGGAGGATACATTAGGAAAAACTCAAGCTCAGTCACTAACTGAATGAAGAGAATAGCTCAATGAAGCCTGTTGGAAACTGTGAAGAGCTAATGCTTTTGTACTGTAAAAATTGTCTTGGGGAGGATCAAATTCTTCCAATCTCCTGTCTCACCTGTTCTAGGAGTCTGTGACTGCAGATGCCTGGGTATTGATTCAGAGTTGATGGTGGGTGGTGAGTAGGAAATTCTAGTGTTGTGAGACTGTGCTGCCCGGAGTTCTTTAGATTTGTTTGACAACGTTTTGAGTTTTCTTAACTCTTTAGTTATTAGGAGGATGGAGTAATTCTCACACATACAGCTGTGAACTATAATGTGATACCATCAGAGCAGTTTTGTCCAAATCCTCCAGAAGTGCTGCCCTCAGAAATGAGGGGATTTTACCTCATTAGGAGGATTTCCAAATTGCCCTTCATTGCTCTGTAAGATAAGTGTGGAGATTTTGGAGTCCACTCTAAGAACTAAATGAATCTGGCATGTATTAACGTCTGGGTTGCACTGCCCACTGCGAAGCTCTTTTTAGTTAGAAGAGGATCTCTGTGGGCAGTCTTTCCCAGAAAGTTTGTGAACGGAGATGTAAGTGAAGGCTCTATCTGTAATTCCATTTGAGATTAGTTGGTTTTTTGTTGTGTTTTTTTGGTTGGTGTGTTTTTGTTGTTGTTTTTTTTTTCCTAACAGTGAAGTATAATTCCAAATAGGGATGCTTGAAAAGGGTTGGTCATTTTCCAACTTGGTTTTGCTTGTGTCTTTGGCTGAAACAACCAAACATACAGGGGGTGTGATGTGTCAAGAGAACACCCATTCTGACCCCAGTCAGGATTTCCAGTCAGAGGAAGTCTATGAATCTATATTTGCACATGCTAAACTTCAGCATTGCAAGATTATGGCCCACTGCAAGGTACGTAATTTCTACTGAAAATGTTTGGGAGGTGGGTTGGTTTTGTTTTTCTCATCCTGGTCAAATCAAAGTTTACCAATTATTGAAAAATGTTTGTGCATGTGTGTGTGTACATGCAATGACAAAAGTAGATTCTTCCTCCTGTCCCACTCCTACAGAGTTGCATTCTGACTTAGTCAGACGTAAGGGCAACTGATTAAGATGGAAGTTGTGTTTTTTCTTTTGTACTAAATGTGGTCAGGTGATTAAAGTTTAAAAAAAAGGAAAGAAAAAATTTCTTGCTGACTACTTCCTTTAAACCTTTTGCTGTATCACTGAAACGGGAAGTGTCTGGAGCTCAGCAAGGATGACATTTATTCTTGGGAGGATGGGAAAAGGTTAAAAGTAGGAACAGCTGATGATGCAGGATGGCTCTGTAGAGAAAGCTGGAGGAAGCGAAATGTGAACATCTGTTAAAGCTATACCAGTGACTATTTTGGCTAAGTGCAGCTTGCAGTTCCTCTTGAATTCCTTCTTCTTCAATAGATGTCACTGCTATCGATGACAAATGCAATATGGGCCTTTGGAGTATTATTAATTTTGTTAACAGAGAATGTGATAAAGAGGAAAACCAGGCAGAACCATTTCATTAATTTTCTTTTCTTAGTTATCCCAGTCTTCAATACAACATGCACTAAAAATGAGATTTTGGAGATCTGGTTTGCTATTGCAATTCCCCATTCTCTTTCCACTGACATTCCCTTTTACTGGGAAAATAGAGGACTGCTAGTGGTTGTGGCATTGTATTCACTGACTTACAGTTTCATTCTATACGTGTCCTATAACTCATGTTCCTACTGGCTTTTGGTTAGCATGAAGTCAAGGGATTCTGTCTAAGCTTCCACCATCTTTTCCCTTAAGATGACATTCAGTAGTCTCAAATTAATCTCAATCCAATACAGTGGTCCTCTCATCCCCACAGCAGAATTGTCAAAGATCTTCAGTAGAGAAGAACAACTTGGGAAGCATTTTTATTTAAAGAAACCCAATAATGGCTCTCTTATTTAACTTGTGCATCTAATACCTCCCAGCTCTGAGAGGGAGGTAACTTTCTGAGAATTAATTTGTTTTGCGTTTCATCAGACAGGTGATTCATAAAAGCAGCCTGACTTTCCCAGCAGTACTGGCTTACAACCATGTTCAGTGGACTGCATTGTTGTACATTCTTAAGAATGTTTATAATCTTCCTGTGAAAGTTCATGTCCAAACTAACTGGAATAAGTGTTGAGTGAGTGAATTCTTGTAGTGTTGCAAGAAATGCTTTCCTCAAGTCCAAACAGGCATATGAATGACCTTCATCCTGCATTTTGTAATTGATGTTTAGAAAAAGCATTTTTTTTTTTTCTCTATATATATACACGTATTTTGCAGTTAGCAACTGTGAGAAATGAGTGGAAAGCACCGAGCAAATTATAGACTTGACTTAATCTTTTGTCTCTTGGGAAGAACTAATAAGTTAGTGGATCCTGGAATGGTTGGTAGGAAGTATCTACAAAATCTCTAGATTTGGACCATTAAAGTTACTGAGCTAACAGTTGACTATTGATAATGTGAATCAGAAATAGTCATGGACTTTAAATCAAAGAAGATAAATTTTGCTTTTGCTTATAAGATGTTATATCTTTTAGATAAATAAAAATAAGCAGGGCTAAATGAGGACAGTATTTGAACATGCATGTTAAACTTGACATCCAATATTTGTTTTAGTGTAAGAATTTTTGGAACTATTAGAAAACTATTTTGAACTTTTGCATACTTATATAGAAAAACATTCCTAAATTATGGTTGCCATGTTCTACGTGATTTGTCTCATTGCTTATCCTGTGCACATCACTTACAGGTTTTAACTCTGTGCATATGTGCTTTGGGATAAGTTGGAGAGAGAAGATTATTTGATTGCCTTACAACCAAGTAGTTAATTCCAGGCTTCCTGAAAAGGACAGTGTTTCTTTTCCCTTCCTGGGTAAACAGACATAACTGTAAATGGATAAAATTTGTGATAGGTTTGAATTAATCTCCCTTGCCCTCAGTTATCACACAGAATTGAAATCATCTTGATTCTTTGGATATCTCCATTTGTATTTGGTTTTCAGCCAATCTTTAGTCAGTGCACATAGATATTTAGATTTTTCTTTAATAACAGGTGGTGATTTTGACAAGTTACTCATTGCAGTTCTCTGCACATGTGGATTTTCCAGAGAAGTAGAGCTTAAACCAAGAATAGATTTTATATGTGCTAATTGGTCTTCCTGTTAGTTTGTTAAGAACCTTCAAAACAGCACATTTAAACTTCATTTTTTCTCTGCATTACCTGTGCAATTTCCAGCAATCGGTGTTAGAGGATTGCATGCCAGTGGTAAAAATAGAGAGATTACTGATGCACTTTTAGTCTGGGTTAAGCAGGCACAACAGTAACTGATTTTACAATGTTTCTTGTATTTGCATCAAGCCATACAATAAACAGCAGCGGTCTCATATAGTCAGGATATCCAACAAAATGCTTTTTATTGGATTGTAGTTGTGCTAGGAGGATCCAGTCACAGTGTAAAAGCAGAACAGAAGTAGATACAGGATATTTGCTTTTTCTAACTAAGCTGTGTTGGTTTTTTTAAAAGGATGGGCTTTTTGTAAAATTTGCTGTGTTTGCCAGTGTGCAATCAGTTGTCATCCACCAGTCTCTCATAAGATGTGACTCCTGGATAAGAAAAACTTCAAAGACAAAAGCAAGTGTGATCCAAGGGAGAGGGTGGCTTGGATCAGGAGACAGGTACTCAGCTCCCAACAGCCCTCTTGATTCAGTAGCAGTGGGATCTTAGAGATAGCTATATAAGGGGCCTTTGGAGTACTTGAGTTTTATATCTGAAGTAGCAGTGTATTATCTTTAGTGAATTAATCTGTTTAAGGAAGCTAAACTCACTCAGATGTGGCCTCCTTAATTTGACTGATAGTCACTTCATTAATGCTAGTACAGTGAGATACTTAGCTTTTGAAAGATGATTTAGATGCAAAAACTTCATCTAAATATGGAAAGGTCTTTTGCTAACATGGAAGCAGGAGAGAAGTTTATCTTGGTTCCAGGCTCGGCTTTGTAGTCTTCTCAGGATGCTTCAGGACACAGTAAAATACTGCTTGAGAAATCTTACACGTTTCCCTTCCTTTGAGTGAATTCATACAGCAGGGTTATGCTTAATAGCTTAAGTGCTTAATAAATAACTTTGTGTATTTTATGGTTTAGGTGCATTTTGCACTTCAAACATCAATTCTAGGAGAAGTCTGCACTGTAAGATGATTACAGCTGGTTTAGATACTTTTGGGGGTTTTTTTTAAACTGATGATGCAGTAACTGCAGATACAGAAGCTGTTTTACAGCCCACAACTCATTCTTGCATTGTCATAGTCATCCTTGAAAAGCTGTAACTTCAAGATAAAGTGGGTACTTACTAGATCATTTTTTCCAGAAATTGCAAGATCAAATTCATCTGGTATGAGGAGAACAGGAAAGAATTGTGTGCATGTGTTTGTGAAATTCTAGTCCTCCTTTGAAGGAAACAGAACTGCAGTCTGCAATGGTTGCCTGAAGGCAGAAATGTCAAGGTGTTAAGTCATAGCAATTAGCCCAGAGATGTATCTCTGTTGAAGCTGATACCAGCTACCAGACTGAGACAAACCCTCTGGAGAACTGGTGTTAGTTGAGGCAGTGAAGGCAGCAGTGCAGGAAGAACCCCGCTGCTGGAATCCGTTGCTGGTGAATTGTGTGCGTATTTTCACATCATATTGTACATCTCCATGTATATCACTTGGTGTCACTATGCGTGAATAAAACCTGAGAACTCCATTAAGTTGTTTTAATTCAGAAAGAAAATACGAAGTCTTTTATCAGTTTCATTTTTCATGAATTGCTAAGGTTCTTCCTACTCTTGTTTTTTCTATTGCAGTTTGAGTTTGTTCAACTACACTGTAAAATTCACTGCACTGGATACAAAAATGACAAAAAACTGGATCACGTTTTTGCTGCTGTTCTTATCAGTTACTATGGTAAGTCTTAAGATTTTTTTTTTTTGACTCACTTCCAGATTGAACAATTAAATTCCTGTGGTAAAGAAATAGAAATCGTAGTTACCTCTGCCGAACGCAGCATGTCCTTTGCTAGCAGGAAACGTTACAGTGATGGTTAACAAGGGACATACAAGCAGAACTGTGCAGACCCAGGACAAGTGAAGGAAACCTATAACTTGGATTCAGAGGACATCCTCAGAACTTTTAATTTCACCTTTTTATGACAATGGTGCAGTATTTCAATCTGCAATTTTGTTTTTCTGTGGAGTTCAGTAGCTTCCCATAAAATATTTAACTACTTTAAAAAATGCACTTAAAAGGTTTAGGTTTAGATCAAGATCCATGTTTTTAAGGGGATGTCATGTCTTTTGAATGCCTTTTTGTATCTTGAGGGTTGACTCTGTGGTTCACTAGATAGAGAAACCAAATAGCTCTAAAGAAGCCAAAAGCTTCAGCGAATACAGTATATGGAAAGTCTCTTCATAAAAGATAATTTTTTGCATAATTATGCTAAAAAGAATAATATGCTTTTTTTTTCCTTTTAGTTTTTTGCCACTGCTATCCCATCTGAAGGGCATCAGAATATGACAGAGGACTTCTCTCAGCTGAGTGTTACACGGAATAAGATTATGACAGCACAATATGAATGCTACCAGAAAATTATGCAAGATCCTATTCACAGGAAAGAAGGTAGAGATTATTTTCTTATAAGGGTTTACACAGGCAAGTGGTCAACAGATAATTACAGTAATTTAGGCTTCTTTAGTTATATTCATTTCTTGACTTAGTAGCAATGATTTTTCAGGCTGTAATAGTATTTGTACAATTTCTTAGAAATGTCACTTTTGGGATTCATGAAGATAAAGTAATATGTTACCTGTTCATGGCACCACTTCTTTTATAACACAAAGCTTTTATTTCTGATAAGAAAATGTTAATTTAAATAGATATCCAAATTAAAAAATGGTGATGAATTAATCTTACCACTTTATTCCATGCTTTTGTAATACCTCTGGTCACACCTGCCTTTAAAAATTGTAAGTATCTTGATACTCATAATTTTCCTGCTCCAAGGCTTTTGTTAATGTTGTTTATGCTTGCTTACAATGAGTTTTCTTCTCTTCCAAAATGATTCTTTGGAAGAATTGAATGTCTGGAGATCAGAAGTAGATACAAGCATTAAAGCGTAAGCTTATGTCCAGCCTGGGGCATCACAGCTTCAGAAGTATCTGGACAGATTGGAAAGTCTTTAGATGAGAAGAGGAGGAATTGCATACCATTTGAAAAATGCAGCTTTGAGATGGGGGCATTATTAAGTCCTAAAGGAAGATACTGAAAACATCTACAAATTTGTAGAGAGGGTCAGTTATTCTGCGTGCCTTTTGGGAAAGAATTTGGTTATAAAACCCCAGCTCATTCTCAGGGGAAGGTTTATTTTAGATGTTAAAATTTGTGTGAGTGCAGCGATGCATCGAAACGAACTTTTGAGGGACACTGTGGATTCTCTGTCACTGATGCACTTGGGGAACTGCCTGGCCATAGTGACTGCTGCAGGCTGAGCTCTGCCTGAGGCAGAGAAGTTGTGGCTGCCTCCCAGACAGGCTTTCTGATGGCTTGTTAGGGTACTGTTGTTTTCAGATGACCTAGAAAATGTATCTATAGGCTTGGTATACATCCAACATGTAAATTAAGTGAAGGTGTATTTGCAAGCTTAAGGCTCTTTGTTAATATGCATTGTTTGGTCTGAATAGATTTAGGGGGATTTGCCTACTGTGCTCTAGATCTGAGGTTTGTAAATTGTAGATGCAGAGTGTTTCAAGGTGACTGATGGTGGGTTTTTAAAATGTGTTTGAAGAAATATACACTTAAGGAACTACCGAGTGGAGATTTAATTAACTAATGCTAAATCTTATGTTTCTATTTTCTTATTTTTTTTCTTCCCTGCAAGTGAGTAACTTACCTTATACAGTCTTGCATCTTACTTTTGAGGGACTGCTAAAAAAGAAGGGTTGTTGGTTTTGTTACCAGATCTCTACTTATTTGCAGGTCCTTACTGTAACAGGACATGGGATGGCTGGTTGTGCTGGAGTGATGTTGCTGCTGGAACTGTGTCAGTACAGCGTTGTCCTGACTACTTTCAGGATTTCAACCCATCAGGTAAGTGTGCATGGACTTCTGCGTCAACATATTTCTTAACAAAATGAGATTTTAGGTGCTTGGTGCATCCTGTTTGCCCCACTCAAAGTCACTAATACTCCAGAATTTCAGTAACTTCAAACATAATGGAAATTTGCATTTTCATAGACTCACAGAATAGTTAGGGTTTAAAAGGACCTTAATTTCATCTAGCTCCAATCCCCCTGGCATGGGCAGGGACAACTGTCACTAGACCAGGGTGCTCAAGGCCCTAACCTGGCCTTGAACACTGCCAGGAATGGGGCACTCACAATGTCCTTAAGCAGCCTGTTCCAGTGCTTGCCACTCTCACAGTAAAGATTTTTTTCTTTATGTCCAACTGAAGTCTCCCCTTTCTAAGTTTGAGCCCATTGCCCTTTGTCCTGTCACTACAGTCTCTGATGAAGAGTTCCTCTCCAACATCCCTATAAGCCCCCTTCAGGTACTGGAAAACTGCTATGGGGTCTCCATGCAGCCTTTTCTTCTCCACACTGAACAGCCTCAATTTTCTCAGCCTCTGTTTGTATGGGAGGTGCTCCACCTCCCTTATCATCCTTATGGCTTCCTCTGGACTTGCTCCAACAGCTCCATGTCCTTTTTATGTTGGGGACACCAGAACTGCACACAGTACTATGTGTAGAGGGGGAGAATCATCTCCTTCGACCATGCTCCTTTTGATGCTTCGATCATGCTGCTTTTGATGTGGCACAAGACACAGTTGGTTTCTGGGCTGCAAGCACGCACTGCTTGCTCATGTTCAGTTTCTCATTGACCAGCATCCCCAAGTCCTTTCCCTTTATCACAACTGACAAGTTAATGTTGTGTGTTTTGGTGGGGTTTGTTGCTTGTTTGGTTTGGTTTGGTTTTTTGGTTGGTTGGTTGGTTTGTTTTTTCCCTGAAATATCTCCTTGCGGAATTCTATGGACTATGACATATAACTCGAAGTTAGGTCAGTTTTTGTCCTCCTAGAGCTCTCTCTAACAGGCAAGCAGAAGTATGACTTATTCTTTTACCTGTTTAGCAGTAGAAGCTGACAAGAGTTTCTCCCACAAGAGAATCCTTTTCTGTTTCTGTAGGGCTAAGCTTTGTATTTGTGTGCATGTGGAAAATGTCATGGACTTCCGCTGTTGTCTCTTCCTGCTTCATTTAGTATTCCCAGGGTCTTTTCATGCCTCCTGTTTAATGATAGAAATCATTATGTAGCCACAGTTTTCCAGTTTGGTTCTTGAGCAGTTTCTCTGTTGATGTTTTCTTGGCCGTTCAGTTCTATTTTACAGTGGTAGGATGTCAGATGTCAGTTTAGATCTTGGATGATAAACAAGCTGTTTAAAATATTTTTGTCACTTCATCTGGTAGTTCTTGAGCAGTTGGTTTGATGCATTTTGATGCTTACTGGCTTGGAGGAGGGAAAGCTGTTCGTTTTCTGAAGAAAAACACATCATCAGTTGCTCTTGCTAAGCAAAAGCAATGGCCTCTAGTTTCTCAGAATTCATAGTAACAAGCAATGTCTCTCTAGTCATATAAACAAAGCTGTCATTTGTTTGACAGTCTTTCTTCATTAGATACTAGGCCTCGGGAAGTAGAACTTCAGTGCTGACTCTTGTGTTTTTCTTTTGTTTTTATTTCCATCTTCTTTGCAGAAAAGGTTACAAAGATCTGTGATCCAAGTGGGAATTGGTTTAGACACCCTGAAAGCAACAGGACATGGACAAACTATACCCAGTGTAATATCTATACACATGAAAAAGTGAAGGTAGGAAAGGAATGAATGCAAGTTCCTAATGTCAAGAAAACTGATCTGAAAAATTGCGCAAGTTCAAAACTCAAACGGCAACAGAGTTGATGCAATATCAAAATGCAAAAAGAAAAATGTGTGTTGTATGAAAAGGGTGAATTGTGCTAAACAGACTTAGAAGAAACCTTCCAACCCACCTGCTTTGTGTTTTACAGCTGATTTCAGGTGCTTGAATAATATGATCTTTCTTTTTTTCATGGCATTTTAATGTGTGCGTACTCATATTTGTCTAGGTCATCCACAGCCATCTACTGGTAAGCAAAAGTGCATGCCCAATAAGAGCAGACCTTTACATTTTACTCTGCAAATTTGAAGTAGGTGCAAGTTGAGCAGAGCTGCAGGCTTGCACATCTGTGGAAGAGGTGCTGACTGCATGAGTTCATCCAAGTTATGGTAGCAGATTTTCAGTAGGTGCACAACCAGAGCTTTGTTTGAGATTAATACCTCTTCAAGGGTTTGTTTCCTGGTTTTTGTTGGGTGTTTTTTTTTTGTGGCGGGGCTTTTTTTTGGTTGTTTGGTGTTTTCTTTTTCTCCCCCAACCAAAGCAGAGCTAATATCCTTTTTTACACAGTAAAAACTATCTTTTTTTGCAAGTTAGGCAAGCTGTAGTTGACTGGATTCACCACAGGACCTTTGGAGGCCAAAGGGAAGTAAATTATGAGGAATGTTAGATAGAGTTTGTTTTGCCTTGTGATCCTTTTCCTGTGTATGTCTTGTGTCTTAGCTCCCAAGTGCCATTTTTGTTCAGTCCCTGAGATGTTAAGCAGCTTTCATGAATGGAAAACCTGTACTTGAAGTTTATTTCAGTTAAATTTTGCAAGCACCCAAAATTATCTCAGGCCAGGCAGCAAAATGCTTTGAGAGAGTGGTTTGCTATGCATCAAAGTTGTTTTACATATATATTTCTATATATGGGTGTATGCATACATACCTTTGTGGGTATATGTATAGATTCTTTTTGTTAAATAAACTTCAGTTTACCTTGCCCATGCGTTGACATATTTAGAAAAATAGTAACAAACAAGAGACTCTGGTAAACTTCCACATGCCTTCTTTCTGAGATCCCCTGTGATATGTGATATAATGGGCAAAATTGCGTATTTTGCATTCCCTACCCTTCTATGGGGATGTAAAACTCCCTCTACTGTATCTGTGAGCAAACTGTATGATACACACTCACATATGTATCCAAGTTTGCTCACATGATATTAGCAAACTCTGCCGTTAATATTCTCTCTATATGTTATAACTCTATGTCCTTAATACTCTTTGTTTATGAAACTGTCATTAGAAAAAGCAGTTACTTGAAACTGTAAATGTCCAGTGGGTCAGGATAGACTGTAAATTAATTTAGGCCTCATGGAAAAGAGCTCAATAATACCAGATTGTTTCAAGAACACTGACATCTAGTAGAGATGTCTGCATCATTGCTGTCAGGAGTACTTTAGGGTATTTATCTAGAAACCATATTGAGAAAAGGTGGCAATATATCATAATAAAGCACTCTTGTTTTGCTTTTTTGCAAATCATGAGACATTGAATACACTAATGGCCATTTAATTCTACTAGCAGAGATGCTGTAATTCATTGATTCTTGCTAATATTTGGCTGGAAACAGAGATGTTTTTCAGACAGAAGCAGATCCATGCAGGTCCCTCTTTATGAATAATGAGCCAGTTTTCCTCAGGCCACTTTGCCAGCATATTTCAAGTCTGTCATGCACCAGAAAATACTGTTTAAATGGAATAATAGCTCCAAAAAAGCCTTACAGCTTGCTACAGTTCTCATGTTGTTAGACTAACAGCATTATCGTTTCACTTGCTCAGGTGGGTTAGATAATGCACAGTAAATGTGACTGTTGTCCATTCTTCTCATTCTTATTAAATTCTTCTCATTCTTATTAAATTCTTCTCATTCTTATTCTTCTCATTCTTATTAAATCCAAATAATGATCCCTCCATAGCACGTGAATGTTTCTTGAATCATTATTAAGAAATGGAGTCAAGACAACTTCAACATGCTCAGTAAGTTGTTCCATTTCAGGAGAGAAATCATCAGGAATTTTTTCAATACTAAACAAAGATTGGATTATTATAGGATCCATATATAAACAAGAAACAATACAAATTTCAGTATCACGAGGTACAGCATCCAGCAACAGCAAAACAAATCATAAATATACCTTGGTTCTGAGCTCCTATGGAGATGTGAGCAGCAGTCCCTGCCATACCACTGCTTTATGCTAGTCTGAAGTTGTGCAGAAATTGTCTAAATCCTTAACATGCACCTTTGCCTAAATCAGTCACAGAATGAGGGGGTGATGTGGAATATGGATCTGTCACAGAAGTGTATCATATGCACGTAGCCAAGCTTTAGTGATTCAGGAGTAACCCTTTTTTTTCCCTCTCACAAATTGTTATGAAAGTTTCATTTAAACCTATTGCATTGCTTTTAACTTTTTTTTCATTATCTCATTTTAAAAAATAATAATAAATTTTAAAAATTCCACCATGCACAAAAAGGTACCTTTGTCTTAGCATAAAACCTTAAAGCTTTACCTGGAACATTTTTTCTTTTTTTTTTATTTATTTTATTTCAGAAGTCAATGGATGTAGCAAGCAGCAGTTAGTCTATTTTAAATTGACTTCAGTAAGTCAAATTAAAATAAGTTCAGTCTTAAATAAGTTCAGAGGGTACATACAGCTTGGAGTCCATGAGCATAGAATCCAGATAGTCGTGCTTTGTTTTGATAGAATAAGGTTGAGCCTCATTGTTATTGTTGCTGTGTACAAGATGATTATCTTACTTTTAATGCAACAAGAGAAATCATGAGGCAGATTCCATGACTGAAAGCAGGGAGTTGTAACAAATGGAATTTAATATCTTATTAATTCAATGAATTAGTCATAACATGTTGTATATATTCCAGATATTAATTAACTGGTTCTTCATTTTTGCCTTTTGTACCTATCCAGCTTTTCATAATTCTGTAATTTTGCCATAGGCTTATTTAATGTACTGTTTAGTCTTCATTGTTACCTATTTTCATGTCCTTCCTTAAATGCCAAGTGAAAACTAAGTTTCCAATATCATACTCACAGCTTGTTTTAAAGGAAGTATCTTTAGATGATAAGAGCAAATCTTCTGTGACGAAAAAAATACATAAATTCAAATAGGAAGCACATGTTTTACTTAAGAGTTATGTTAATAGAGGAATCAAGCCTCAGACAGGAATGCCCCCCATGCAGTAGCATAAATGGCCACATTTATGTAAATACATGGAAAAAACCATAGCCGTATGTATTAGAAACCTGATGTCTTAACAGTGAGATTTTAGCAAGATGTTGATTTGCAGGATTCTAGACTTGGCTCATCATTGTCTGTAATGTTTTTATTAATCCTATTATAGTTCTTTTATATGCAGAAGAGATGTGTAAGTATGTGCTTTATCAGCAATAGCTCTGTATGCATCACAGGTGCTTGCTTTTGTTCTTATGTTGCAGACTGCTCTGAATTTGTATTACTTGGCCATCATCGGACATGGTCTTTCAATTACATCACTTCTGATTTCTCTTGGCATATTCTTTTATTTTAAGTAAGTATACTTAAAATTCTTTGCCAAATGTCAGTGGTTGCAAAAATCCTTGTTTCAGTACTTTGAAACACTAGCCGTTCCAATGAAATTAGAAGAAGCAAGAAGCCAAAGAGTCAGTATATTGCTTTGGTGAACTTTATAATGTGATAAAATTTTAGGTTGCTTTTAATGGAAACCTAAAATCCTAAATCTACAAATCAAAAACTATAGAATATATTGAAAATAGGAAGTGGGAAAATGGAAAAAAAGAAAAAGCTTGCTTGTTTTGGGTTTAGGTTTGGGGTTTTGTTGTTGCTGTAGTTTGGGGGGGAGGGGGTGTTAATAAATAAGTTGCAGTGTGGATATGCAAAGCATCGACCAAACAAAAGAACAAATAGAAACCAAAATACTGATGATTTCTGATAAGTACAGTAATATTGTAAAGTAGGTAGCCACAAAATGCAATAAACTGTGAAGAAAATAATGCTAAGAACTATAATAGGAATGGGAATAATAAAGATAATCCTGAGTTTTTAATTCACCACATTATCTCTGACAGTTATGTCATACCCATTTTCTACCATTATTATGTTACCTGTCTGAAAGTGAGCTATGTATCACCACTGTCACAACAACTTGCAATATAGTGCACATATCCCTAAAAATAAATTGTCTTATTACTTGTGAACTGACTTCTCTTCAACATGAAAGATTCCCTGTGGGTTTTTTTGAAGAAGTTGATGAGGTTTTGTAGAAAGGTGAAGCCAGGAATGTTGCCACATGAGCGGCGCTGGGGGAGACAAGTTATCTCTGCTAAATGCTGCACTGCACAGTGTAGGATTTCCTTGCTAATTGGCACAGTTTAAACATTTCTGCATTGTTTTTTATTGGCTAATTTAGATCTGCTCTACAGTCCTACCTGCTGTTTACTGCTGTACACTGTCTCTACTGTCTCAATCTTTTACTTTTCCTCTAACATTTAAATATGAATAGAATATATGCTAGCAGCTGTGGGGATAGCTCTCATGCTCTGGACTTTGATTAGGGAAGAGTAGCAGATACCTGACAAAAAAATACCTTTTTTAGTTGCATCTGGCTGATTATAGTGTTTCCAATTTAGGTATCCATCATTTTCCCAGGTTCTGGAACATTTCCACAAATCCCCAGCAAACCAGTGTTTCCACTTTGTAACGCCTCTTTATGAAATCCAGTATTCAAAATGACTTTTCAGCTTTTTCTGACTTCTGCTCATGGGGACAAACTAAAACATTTGGATTTTTTTAATCAGTTTATTTGCATATGGCTTGTAAAAACAGTATTTACCATTTCCAAATTCACTTTCCCTCCACGAAATCAACAAGTAAAATGGCTTTGAGTTCTTATAAAAAGCTTTATTTTGCATGAGAAAGACTATACTGTTGCTATGAATGTCACAAGTTTAACAGACTAAGTATATAATGTGACAGGAAAGTGTTTTGACAGGCTTCTCAGGAGAAAACAAAGATTTGGAATGTAAAGTTTTTAAAGTTCAGACATTAAAGCCTGATATTTCTGTGCTATAACATAAAAACCAAGCCATTTTCATCTTGGCTTTCTGGCATTTGCTGCAAAAGCAGGTGATCTGCTCTGCAACTCTTATTACTATGTTGTGTTTGTCTAGCCTTCCCAGGTTTTTTTCCTCCCTCTGGTAGAAGGATCATTTCTCCTCAAAGAACTACATGGAATTAATCCAGACCCACAAACCACATTTTCTAGACTGCGGTTATGTTAGGATATAAAAGGAAATTACAAAATTCAAAGGAAGCTAAAGGAAGTTCTCTACAAGCTGTTCTCTTGGAATGTACAGTTCCTCCAAAGTATTTTTAGTACCAGAAGGATATTTAAGGATCTAGATTAATACCAGGATGTATTATGTATCGGCTGAAGCTTGTAGAATTATTCATAGCTTTAACAGGTGGGCTTTTTTATTTTTTTGCTATTGTGTGGGGGTGCCTTTGAACTTGTCATGTATCAAAAAAATTTATTCTGTGAGTCAGTTGATAGTTTCCAGACGATATTTGCTTGGTTGCTGACCATTGGAGTATCTTTAGGTTTGACTGGACAGGTGGTACCTTTTCCCAGAAGAAAACCAATGTTTTTTTCAAGTATCTTCCACTTTTCAAATACTTTTTTTTAACAAGATTAAGCCGGTTTTGTGACTTTTTTTTTATTTGAAATTCTCTATTTTCTTTAGAAAATTGCCTCATTAGAAACACTTGTCCAGTTTGTCACTTGTGTTCCTCAGGCAGATTGGAATTTTGTTTAATAGCATAAAATGGGCTGTAAACTTGGAATTCTGATCTTCCTCTCTGAAAAGTCATCTGTGACACATAAAAAAAGTAACTTCTTGCAGTTGTCTCTGCTTTCTTATTCTGTTACATCCTCTAGGTCATACATGTGCTTATTATAAACTGTTATGTTAAAATAGTTCTATAGTTTATATAAAGAAAAGGGAAAAGGAAAAAAAAAGCCAAGGCAAGAGAAATCTTAAACTCAGGGAATTCAGAGAAAGGGGAGCTGTAATTTGAAGGGTGGCCCCCAACCTGAACAAATCCCAGAACAAGGAAACAAAAAAAGCCTACCTGAAATAAGGGAGTGTTGTTGATCAAGCATAATGCCAAATCACATGGGAGCACTTACAGAGGATAACAATGCTATGCTAAAAGAGTGGGCAAACAACTGACTGATAGATTGATAGAGAGATTGAAGGTTCCCAAGCCACTGAAAGTTAATTTTGGCTGAAGGGATAATTCCCTTAGGTGCATATGTGGATCTCAGTGGTTGAATTTTGCAGTATATGAATACCTTAAGAATTTAGATCTCGAACATATGTGAAATTTTGAAAATGTTACATTTTTTTTCTTTTGGGAAGGGTATTGCAGAACTGATATTTTCCCTAATGTCCAAGACATAGAGAAATCAAAATAGGAAGGGAAATACGTAAATTAGGAGCAAGTCTGGTTTTTTTACTGCACATAGTTTAATCTGGAGGTAGGTCATTCAAATACTCTTAGATCATGAGAATTAAGTGATTAAAGGATATTATGTCATTAAGAAAAAATAGTCAGAAAGAGGAATATAGGAAGAGGAACACAAGAGGGAGGGTGGGGAGGCTTAGGAAAAGATACTTTTATTACCAAAAGCAGTCTTCATTTTTAAATGTCATCAGTCTTGTTTCTTGTCTTGTGATGCTTTCAGTCCTTTTCTGCACGGGTGGAGGTGGTTGTGGATGGGTGTGTTTGAATATTCAACAGGAACAGCTGCTGGATGACCCTGAGAGATGGCCCCGTTAGCTGTACGTGCTTTTCCTTGCCTGCACACTGAGTCTTTTAACGATAAGGAGACAGAATTCCAGAGTTTTTCAGGACTTGTTTACACAAAGCCCTTAGCTGGAATCTGGTGTCGCCTCTCTTCTTGTATGTAAGCCATATAGGAAGGAAAAGACCTTATGAAAATGCATTTTCAGAACACATAAAAGTCCGCATATTTTAATAGTCAAAGCAGTATGTGTTTGGGGCATTAAAACTAAAAGAATAAAAAGCCTAATGGAATGTACTTTATCAGTTCATATCTAAACCTGTGCTCTGTAATTTGGACAATTTTTTTTTTCTCATTTTCTTCAGGCAAACAACACTTGGCAAACAGAGGTTTGACAAGGGCAGTGCCTTGTGCTGCATGGCAGCGCTGGTTTCTAGAGTGGTTTCCTTCCCCCATATTTAGTGAAATGAGGCTTAGAATGTCTCAGGGCTCCAGGGCTTGACTTGCACAAACTCTGCCTGATTCATGTTATTGCACTGTCCATATCTGAGTGTACTCCATGTATCTTTGGGGTGCTGTGTATATTCTTTGTGTAATAATTGTGAAGAATGCAACTAAGAAGCGCAGCGTCCTCTATAGCCATCTATAGCATCTCTCTTGTTCAGTGGGATTGTTTGGTCTCTTGTTTTCCGTCACGTTCTCAACAGTTTTCAGTATACTCCTCCAGCTTTCATGACTGTTCTGTATCTGCACTTCTCTGTTAAAATATAAATTTCTTCTCCCTCCTGCCCTCTCAAATTAAAAATTAATCATCAGTGTCCATGCTTCATCTTGTCTTCCAGGCGTGCTATTTGAAAAGGCTAGACAAGTTGCTTTTCCCTTTGTGACTATTTAGACTTGTCCCATGCTGACCTTTTCAGTGTATTTCTCATTGCTCTAACAGTGAAGAGCAGTTGCGTGTGTGATAGATGTTCCTCCTCCAGTTATTTTGTCAATCAGCAGCACTCCGTGGTGCTGGCTACTAAATGGAGATAGGTAGGCATGGTTATAAAGAACAGACTCTCTACAGCAGAGGCTTCAGTTGATGCTTTCTCCAGATTTAAAAGAAATGTTTTCCGAGAGTGTCTTTTTGTAACAAGATGGATTTTACTTGCTCTTTTGGGAACTCTGAGCATTAAGGTTTAATATCCCAATGATCAGAATTGTCCATATACCCATATGGGCTTTCTGTCTTTTTTTGTGTTTGCCTATAAAGCTGAATTTCTTTTAAAAAACTTTGAATGAGAAGCACTCCTGCCTCTTGGAATGGCACTAATTCAGACCTCTGTTCTCTAGTATGGCGGATAAACAGAAATTTGCTGACTGTGTTCAGTTTCCAGTATTGTTTAATATTACTGACAAACCAAAACACAAACAACAAGCCGGTTCCTCCAAAGATTTTTTTTCTTTGATTTTATTGCAAGATTAAAGGCAAACCTTGAAAATTAACACGATTAAATTCAGTTGGATACTGCATTTTATAATTGTTTATATACTGTTTATGACTGGGTTATGTACAAAAGTCAGTGGAAGATTTGTGTTATTTTACTTATTTGGATATTTCTCCAGTTCTAAGATCAAGGAAGGAAAATGACAGGAATATGAGTAGTAAAAAAAAATATCCTCAAAACATGTTAGGTTTGGGTAAATGGAAATGCAGGGTGAGAGAGCTGCCTCAAAGGTATAAATCTTCTGAAACATGTTACATTACTGCTATTCAGATGTTTTTTAGATTGCCACTGCAAAGCAGGTCTGTCCCTGTGAATGCGCTGGAACTGAATGTACTTCACTTTGCCTCTTGTTGGTGTTGAAGGGAGAGTGTTACCTTTCACATCGTTCTATTAAATTTAGACTGTAGCTTGGGAAAGGGTTGATGTAAGACTTTAATAAAATAAAGAGCTCTAGTATTTCAAAATTTCAGGGTGCCCCCAAGTCCGCGGCTTTTTTACCCTTGGGTATTCATTTGTTCTTGTTTCTCTTTTCTAGGAGCTTGAGTTGCCAAAGGATTACCCTGCACAAAAATCTATTTTTCTCTTTTGTTTTCAACTCAATCGTAACAATAATTTCACTGACTGCAGTTGCCAACAATCAGGAGTTGGTTGCAACTAATCCAGTAAGTGAAAGTATATTTGGCAGCCTTGTCTGTGAGCAACACAGAAGAGATGAGATGTGAACGGTTGACAAAATGTTGTCTATAGTGAGGTTAAAATGTTCAGTAACGATGTGTCCATGTTGTGTAGTACAACGGATGTCTAAAAATGATTTGTGCATTCCACATTTGTGGTTTTGAAACAGTAGAAACACTCTTAAGAGACAGAGCGCACTGGACTGCTTTTCTGAGTTTCTACAAATCCCTTTTGCACTGAAACAACTGTAAGAAAGTGGCCTGTTCTAGATGATCTCAGTGAGGTTATAGCAGTTCAATTCACCAAGGAAGGGCAGTAAAAAAAAAGCATTGCAGTGTATTTTGGAGCTATATGCTACTGTCCTATGGCTTTAACTTTGCCATCTTCAGTTGAAAAGAATCAGGTTTGGGTTTTTTTTGTGAAAGGAGGTGACACTAACTGCTGTATTCCAAAAGTAAAAGCAAAATAACCTCATCCGTTTGGGTCTGATTCTTCTTACTTCCCCCCCTTCCCCCCCCATCATTTCCTGATTACACTGGGTAAGTGTGAATCAGAGCCTGAAAATTAAATATGTAAATAAACAATTATGGCCTGGAATCCCTAATTATGGCCTTATTTTAATTTAGGCCTGGAAGATAAATTCAAATTCTATGAAAGTTAGGGCAAAACTCCAGAAGCTTAATCAAGTAGAAAAATAAATTGTCTTTCTCCTGTAAAACCTCAGCCAAGTGCTGGAAAACAATCTTGAGATAGCTGCTAAACACCTCATGAGTTAGGTAGCAACACGTGGTAAAAAAAGTTCATTTTTGGTTTGTTTTAAGCTAAGTGCCAGAAATAGATCAATCCAACACTCAGCGATTACAGGAGGAAAACCAAAAAAGATCCACTGTGTCAAGTCTGCACATTAACTATTGCTTCTTTTTCACAACTTGGCAGTAAATTGCTTTTTAATATTTCAGTTGAAGAATGTCTTTTGAATGAAGCTAAATACAGATATATGCCAACAAGAGAGGTTCTTCTCAACTGGCACTAAGTGCTGCTATGACTAGGTTAAAGTTGGAAGTATCGTGAGCATTTTAAAGACATAAATTATTCTCTGGAGTAGCTATATGTTGTGATTGGTGGAATGTGAGAGGGAATTACCTTTATCAAAATACATTTTTGGTGTGTGTTTACCATCAGATGGTTTAAGGATTCCCTGCTGATTGGGATGGCTAAGTGTGGCAATGTTTGCAATAAGGGAAAATATCGTTATGGCTTTCTGCCATCATGCTCGAGGATCTTGAGGTCCTTATATTTGAATAATAAAAATGCAGACTCAGTCACCACTTTTATTGTCACCATAAAGTATGGAATTATAATACCATGAAAATTTTACTAAAAAAAAAAAGTAAATGTAGTGCAAAAGAGGATAAACATTGAAATTTAGCTTGAACAGTATTTTTTACCGTTTTGCAGATAAAGCTCTTGAGATTTTTGCAACTTGAACATTAATATTGTACTCTGCTTTTTTCTGCAGCTTAGTTGCAAAGTGTCACAGTTCATCTACCTGTACCTAATGGGTTGCAATTACTTTTGGATGCTGTGTGAAGGCATTTACCTGCACACTCTCATTGTGGTGGCTGTTTTTGCTGAGAAACAACACTTGATGTGGTATTACCTTCTTGGCTGGGGTATGTGATTTCACATTCTGTGTTTTCAGGTCAAAGCAATCTCTTCCTCCTTTTCATGAGAATTAAAACCTCTGTACTTTGCTTCTCTGAGCTGGTAGCTTTGAACAATGATGACCCACCCCTCTTCTTTGTGGTGTTTAAACAGGCTCAGAATTATGAATGTAGGAAGTTGTATGTACTTTGGTCTTTGCTGAAAGAGAGATTATGCATTTCTGGAGTCAGGAAACGACTCCTCCTTTGTATAGACAAAAGAATCTCCTATTATAAAAAAGACATTAAGAAGTAATTATTCATTGCTCTTCATGTCGAAGATGTTTATTCAGGAATGAATGTTTGTTTTCAGAGAAGTCTTGCCATGTCTTTGGGTGGAGGGTCAGAACTGAGCTAGAGATGGCCAAGGATTTATTTTTTCAGCAGTTCCATTTGACCTGTATTGTTCACTAAACAAAGTAGCTGTAGCTGAAAATCTCAAGAAATACTGGTATCAAAACTAACAAGCCAAACCTGGTCATTTCAGGTAATGCACAACAGCGTATTCACAAAGTGCAAGTGAGGGCTTTCTCGTCAGCCTCAGTATACTGGCACATTCAGTTGTAACATGTCTTGGTACCCAGGTAGCTGTCCCACTACAAACACACCTGAGGTGTAGTTAAAAGATTATAGGTGCACAGCAACTTCTGAAAATTGGGCACCATCAGAGTGTTAAGGACCCCACATAACTAATTTGCATGTTCTGTTTCAATTTTTAATTCTACCTGATTTCCAGAGTCTGATTTCAGATTTGTTTTGCAGGTGACTTCGTTTTCTGTACACCTAGCAAGTATAGTATCAACATTGTTTATCATACCATTAAAGCCCTGGTCATGTGTAGAATTACCTTTTTAGTACTACTACCCATTTAGCATATTGCAAATTGCAGTCTGAAAAATGTCTGTGTTAATAAAGATTGATTGCTGCATTCTAAACTGTTGTAATTTGATTTGCCTTTTCTTTCTGTGCATTGGTATGGATTTCCTTGGAAGGACAGTGGGAATAAGGTTTCATAAACCCCTCAGGAAGAAATCTCAGAAAACAGAAATAGTATTGGTCCTGGTTACTTTAGTTGCTCTCCAGGTATATAGTTTGGATGAGGTGAAACTACAGAAGATACCAGCAAGAGATGCAAGATGCAGTTATCAGTCAGGTTTACATATGAAGAAAACATCGATTTTTCTTCACAGGTTTTCCACTGATCCCTGCCTGCATACATGCTGTTGCTAGAAGCTTATATTATAACGACAAGTAAGTAGCATCTCAACTTGCTTTGCGAAACCCTTTTATTTGCTTTAAGGGGAGAAAAAGGAATACAAGAGATAATAATATGCCAAATGTTTGTTGGGGTTTTTTTCTTGTTTGTTTTCTCTAGTTGCTGGATCAGCTCTGATACTCATCTGCTCTACATCATCCATGGCCCTATTTGTGCTGCTCTGCTGGTAGGCATTTTCCAGATAATTTATTTTTCTTGTTTGTTTTCTGGCTGTTCTTCATGGGTTTATAAAGTTGGTGATAGTCTGAAGCGCAAATTTAGAGGTCATTGTCATTTGCAGGACCTCTCACTTAAGCCAGCCGGTGCCTTAGGCACACAGGATTTGTAAGTCTTGGCCTTATTAAGGAGCTGTACCCCTCGTCCTTTGGGGAAACTCAGATTTTACAATGTTAGCTATCATTCCACTTAAATGCTAGTGACAAGGAAGGACTAAATATTACCTGGAGTACTACATTTAAATCCTTCCTTTAACTGAGAATGCTTTCTCATTGCCCAAGCCATTTGCCAGGTTGACCTTGTTACAAGCATCCAGACTAGATACTACCAGACTTGGATCTCACTGAGGCTCTGAAAGAGGGTTCTTGAAGGTCAAGATTGATTGGGAGTGGGAGTACAGGATAGATTTAAATTGGAGCAGGCTCTTGGGAAAGAACCAGTGGAAATAGTTTTGTATCTGTGATTGCCCCTGTTCTGATACTAATCTAGCAGTGTGTGCTTTGGCCATTGGGGTATTGCGACGCCTCTGATTTATTAGTCCTCGTGAACCCAGAATGCAGTGTTCAGTCTTACACTCCAAGCTAATGCCAGCTGTATTACATGAATGTTTGCTGCTGAAGACAGTAAATTCTAGGTAAGTAATTGAAGACAGGATAAAAATCAGTGTCGTACTTCAGTTGTGAAGATTAAATTTAATTTACATAATTCAGTCAGTAGATTATTGCTAAATAAGTGCATAATAGAACAAAATACTAATATGTACCTTTTTATACAACTGTCAGCATAACTAATATCTATGAATGCGAAATATAGAGAATGCTGCAGTGTAGGAGCAGACCAGAATTAGCTGCTATGTATTGCAGCCATCTCTTTTATTGTAATGAAACTTCAAGCTGATCTAGCCAAAGTATTGTATATGTGTCTGCTGAACTTTTTTATGGCTTTTCAGTTCATGCTGGGAAATCCATTGAGAACATTAAGTAACTTGACTAAGAAGTAGAACATTAAGAAGTCATTTCAATTTCTGACCTACATGAACTTTCTCTTCTGTTAAATTGTTTATGAGTATTTGCAGAGGGCCCTCTCTGCACAGAGAACATTCTTGAAAGACCACTGCGTAAATCCTGTGGTTCTTGTGACTCCCATTTTCATTCACGGTTAAATTGGCTAGTGAATGTCTATTTTGAAGATTGCTTTGATACCATGACACACCTGAGGTCCTCTGCACAGGAAGCCAAAGGCAGTCCCCATGAAATTACTGTGATTTCATGGGCAGCCCCCATAAAATTACTGGCCCTTGGGATGCGATAATATTTTGTCCTGTTATGTCTGCCATGTGTTCATATAAAGACATTTTAACTAGTGCTCTAATCTGCAGATTTAAACCAGTTCTAAATCCTTTCAATTTTTCTTCTCTCCAATTTAACAGAAGGTGGAATCCTGTTTTCACGGCAAGGAATAGGGATGTTTTTCTTACTTCCATGGTGCTGTATATCACCTAGAAAATATATGCTATTCCGCATTGTTTTGTGGGGGGTTATGTTCTTTGTCCAGGTGTCTCTTCACAGATACATCATTTAGGTCAAAGCTGAAATATAATTCGTATTAGTCAGAGCTTGCTTAAATAACAACAGAAAAATCTGTGCAGAAGTACGAGACTATACCACCCTCCATGAAGTGACTCTGGTTTAGGATACAAGATCATTTTCGTCTTCCAAGTGGTGGCTTCCATAAAGCCACACTGAAAACAGCAGCAAGGCTACTGCTGGTTTCAGATGTACTGGATCAGTCCCAAACTGTCAAGTCTGCTTTCCATTCAAGGCAGCACTAAGAATGTCCTTTGATTTTACTGGCAGCATAATAATCGTCTCTGTGGGGCTGGTGTGGGAATCTGCGTCTGCTCTCTTTGCAATTTACAAGTGTGTATACCTTTGACTTTCCTATATTTGTTCATGAGCTGTTTGGATTTTTCTTGCCCCAGTACAATCAGTAAACTTACTTGAAAACCATTTAGGAACGGAAAGGATTAAACACAGCTATACATCTTGCCTATGATGTGAAAGTAATTTAAAGGAGTTGCTTTCCTTTGTGGTAACAAAAAAAATCAGTAATTGAATATGTCGTTCAGAAAAGAAGCCAGTGATAAAGACATGAGATGAAATGCATGTGTCTGGGCTTTGTGAACAGAACCCTCATTTGCTTAAGCAGCTTCCTTGCCAGATACAATTTTCACACTTTACTAAGCATGACCTGCTTTAGTAGACGTTTAAGCAACAATATTAAACTGCAAATTAGATAACTAGGGAGAAGACACTGTTTCTATTTGCAGGAGCAGGATCTCAAAGAATATGAAGAGGACTGTCAAGTGGGTGCCAGGAAGACTTGGCAGAAGGCAATGGGAGTTTAACTCTTGTACATCACTGAAAATCCTACAATTACATAAAGTTAACAATAATGCTGCTTTTATGGTCCCTGTTATTACATAACTGTGGTCACATCCCTGCCAAAGAAACTGGAAATGGGAGCAGACATAGGTTGCATTTTTGATTGGAATAGTCTTCAGTTGACCATCTAACTACAGCTGTTTGCCTAAGGGACCACAATTAAGTAGTGTTAGAAGGAAACAGTAGAGGGTGATAGTTTTAATGCTAAACAAATACTGATCAAAATGAAAGGCTGAAAAGGCAATAGGTTTGAACTTTAGTGGAAGCAGCAGTGATTTCACTGTAGGTTTCAGATGTGTTGGTGCACTAGTGATTTAGTTTGCATTGGTGCCGCTGAAAGAGTAGATTTTGATTTAGTTATGCATTAGTTATATAAAACTACAGGGATGTTGATTTTGCCCTGTAATAATGCTATGTATTGGTGTCTTCACTGACAGACTTTTATAGATGCAAACTCTTTTAGCAGAAGAGGTAAGTATGCTCAGCAAACGTGTACTAGAAGGAAGTTCAGGAGATTATAGTTTTGTTAATGACCAATTTAATGACTTTAAGCTGGACTCAGTACAAGACATAAGAGTTTAGAAGTTGAATGCTTAACATGCATATATCCAGCCTTGGCAATGTCCACAGGCCAGGTATAAAACATATCTTCATGAGTACGTACAGGTATTCTGCCCAAGCAAGCCAGGCTTAAGCAGGCTAAGATCTGAAGCTGTGTAACTGTATTAAAAGTTACAATGACTGCCAGCTGGTATCTATGAATATCTGAGCTTTTTGGGGAAAGAATGGTCTGTTTATATCATCCGAAGGAGGAATTTAAACAGAATTTAAACCTACATGCTAATAAGGATTTCCATACTGCTTAGCACAGACTCGGTGTGGAGGAAAGCAGAAATATCAGGGGCTTGAGGAGAGTTTAGTGCAAGAACTGCAGCAACCACTGACTTACAAGGTCAGTGGAGTTCACAGCCACTCTTAAGGCATAACCTAAACTCTCCTAACTTCCCAGTACAGGCAGTAGCATTTCTTTTTATCTAGGACTGCCTTCTGTGCCTTTGCTTCCATTTTTGTTCATTTGTCTTGTTCAATTTTCAGGTCACTGTGGAGCTGCCAGTATTTAACTCTCTGTTCATACTGCAGCTAGCACAGCAGAGCTCCTTTGGGGCTTTCCAAACCGTCACAGTAAATTTGATGATAATATATGTGCGAGTAGTTTCACTGGCCTACTTTTGCTTAAATGTAAAAAATCTACTCACTGCCCTGCTGTAAAATCAAGGCCTGTTTTCTTCACCTTAATTAAGAATTCAGTGCATCCTGATCTCACTGTATTTTGTGACAGAAGAGATACTCATCAAAAATTGGTGCTGCATACACTTACTGACACTCGTAGTTGTCTCAACTCTGTCCTCTACTTTGCCTCATCCCTCTGTTCCATTTTCCCTAATATTTCTTTGCAAACTCTGCATACATTTTTTTGGCTTTTTGCTGTGTATGGGTAAGTGGAACAGTTGGAACAATTCTCCGCAATTCAGCATGTTGTAAAAGAAATAGTTTGCTGGGTGGTATTTTACACCTGGCTGCTGCTACTTGCATCTTCAGTTAGCATTCAGGGACAGTATTAGAGGAATTGGCCATGCTACCAAAGCAGGAGAGGGCTGGAAACTCTAGATTGGATGCTGAGATTTGAGACTTGTTGATGTTGAACAAGTAGATTTGTGAAGGATTAAATTTAGAAATGGAGGAAGGGCTTATTGTCTGTGCGTACTGTAGGAAGTTGGATGAGGACCGTGGGCTGCATATAATCTAAAATAAATCCCTTGAGAAAGAATCAGAAGACCTTGGATGCTTAAACAACCCTTAAAGGTAGCTGGAGACTTCTGGGAGAAATTCATACAGTGGTTTCCTATGTAAAACAATTTCCTGTTAAAATGGTTTAAATAGCATGTAACTAGAGTATAAATAACATCACGTATCTGTCAAGGGCCCCATTGCTGAAACAAATACACAGCTGATTTTTGTGAAAAAATTAATCAGCATGAAAGAACTCTGCCGAGGCTGTGGAGGACCTGGTGACATGCATGGTCTGAAATGGCTTCCCTGTTTGCAGTTGGCCTGCTGCAAAACAGATGCCTCCTCCCAGACCAGGGATTCCTAGTCTTTCTAGGGGGGAGTTTTCTGTGTCTACCTGCTGGCTTCTTCACCCAGCCCTCCCTTTTGTCTCTAGATAGCTGTTGGCAGGGACAGTTACCTGAAGAAGAGATAGGAGCAGATGCTAGGTCTACCCTTTCCATGCAGGGTACCCTAAGCAGCAGGGTCTTGCCTCTGTGCCCTGGAGTGAGGCAAGGGGACAGACTAAGCTCCGAAGGTCTCCTTCTAGCTGTAGTTGCCATAAGGGGCTGCCGCTACTGCACAGCAGATGAAAGTACAGCGTAACAATCCCTAACATTGCTGTTGCTCTGGTTCCTTGCATCCTTAGGCGCTCTGTGTGTGTATAAATTTATACACGTACACATGCATGTATGAGTTTTGCAGTTGCTTATGGCAAGTGCACGCACGTCTGATACAGTCTGCATAGTCATGGTTGCAGTTTAAGATTTTTGCTCAAACTGATGAATACACACCGCTGTCAACAAGAAAAGCCTTAATAGCAATGGAAGTAAGCAAGTTTAGCATTTTGCCTGCAAATTTGTATTTATTTATTTTCACATATGGGTGGGGTTTTTTCTCTCTACTTGTTAAATTCGTATTCAGAAAATATAAATTAAAAAAGTAGATTTTTGGAGAACCATGTTTAAATACATAGAGGGAAGAGTTCTTCTTGCCCAACCTGAAAAGACAACGATTTTTCAAAACCTAATTATTGACCTGTGTACTGTTGCTGTGATAGCAGAGGGAATGGTGCGTGGATTGTTAATGCTGGAAGACCAGTGGTTAACTGGATTGACGCTGGCTTAATAAGTTAGAAGAATAGATGTGGATATCAGATGTCAGAACCACATCTCAGTCACTTTAACATGTTCTCAAAGAGTTTTAACTCGTGCTTATTGCACAGTCACAGTGCTGTCCTTGCGGTATGAGTTTTCTTCAGTTGTCTAGTTTTTTAAAATCACAAACCAGTGTGTGGGATGATTTTTCAGACCTTCAGTTTCACTTCCTTTCCCAACAGGTAAATCTTTTCTTCCTGCTAAATATCGTTCGTGTTCTTATAACAAAGCTAAAAGACACGCACAAGGCAGAATCCAACCTGTACATGAAAGCAGTGAGAGCTACCCTGATCCTTGTCCCTCTGCTTGGTATTGAGTTTGTCCTGTTCCCATGGCGACCAGAAGGACGGATTGCTGAGGAAGTGTATGACTACGTGATGCACATCCTTATGCATTATCAGGTAGGAAGCATTAACCAGGTTTTCCTTACTTGAGCTAGATAGCAGCTGGCATGTGAAGCAAATAAAAGAAATGATTGTGTTATTTTCATTTTTAAAGACCTTCATGCAATGTTATTATGAATGGCTTGAACTTTCTCATTCTACTGAATTTTTGTTTATTAACAACATGTTTAATAGTTGGCCCAAGACCTTTTAGTAGTGAATGTCTAGAAATAATTTACCAAGTTTAGATTTGTACTGCATGATTTTTGCTGCCTGTAGCTGAATTTTATCAGAAACCCATAATTCTCTCTAACCCTATATGCATGTAAAAAAATCCTATATGCATGTAAAATAAAGCAGAACCTTTATTTTTGTTTTACAGGGTCTACTGGTGGCTACAATCTTCTGCTTCTTTAATGGAGAGGTAGAGTAATAGCTTTTGATACAAATTTATAACACTTTTCCTTTTTATATATATTTGATGTTTCAGCAATTGAGGAGATGGTAATTTTGTTTTCTAAATCTGGATTTGTCAGGTAAAAAATAAGTAAATAAGTATCTGGCTGCCAGGAGCAGAGCATGGGAAAGACAGTGCCATCATTTTTGGCATCATCACATGCTGCTGTGCTTGTGTTGCAGCAGCTCTGTAGGAGAATTTTAGGCTGAAGTTTGGAAAGGTTTTTCTGCACAGATGAAAAATATAATTAAAAAAATCAAAGCTCATTGTGCTTGGGTCAGAAACTTGCGTTAAGAAGCGCACTTTCAAGTAACCATCATCAGTCGGTTCCAAGAGCAAACTTCTTTACTCTTATGTTAAAGGATTGTGCCATATTTCCTATGTGGTACTGATCCTGATGAAACTAACAAGCGCTGCTTTTATCTTGAATAGGTCAAGGTCTTGGAGTACACGCAGTGACTTTCATCTCGAAACTCTTGTCCCTAAGGTGTAGAGAGAACAGGACTTCACAGTGTCAGAGGTTGAAATGGTAGCAAGGCTAAAAGATACATATACAGAATTGTTAATATGACTTTTGCTTGCAAAAAAACCCCAAACAACCCCAAAACAAGTAAACAGAAACCCCCCACCAGAAAAACTAGCTGGTTCTTTTCCAATACTTTTGGCAGAGGAACAATTACAGTCGTACACTTATTCTAGGAATAGATCTGTTTGCATGATTTTTTTTCCTACAGTTGGAACAGTTGTAGTATATGGCTGTAAGCTGATGTGTGGGAGTAACCAGATGTTTTCATGTCACTGAACCCTCATTTTCTTCTATCAAATGTTATAAAATCCTATCAGTGTGCTAATATAATGTTATTGGACAGTAATACTTACTTAGAGGTAAATATTTGGCTTGTACTAGAATTGATTCATGCAGATCACCCTTCCTTCTCTTCTTAAGTCCAATGCTGGCTGAATTGCAGTGGGGCTGCACAGTTTATTTCCACCACCCTGACCATCCTAAAATACATGATGCTCAATGATTTTGCAAAGGGGGCAGAAAAGATGAAGGTAGGATTTCTCCCACGTTAGTGGGCATGGGGTAGCTGTTTTGACCTGATTTAACATAAATCTGGGTTCAAGTCCCTGCTTATGTATTTGATTCAAAGCTGAACGCATCATTAAGCGTTCTGGATCCAATTTGATCACTTGACCATATTCAGCATCTATATACATATATATATATATATGAATTTCATACTTCAGAATGCCTTCTAAAACCAGATATTTGGAAAAAATCAAAGAGGTAATTTGTTCTCCTGTGTAAAATGGGTGAAAAAAACCCCCTTGAAATCCCTGCAGTTTCCATGAAACAGCATTGTCCACTGCTCAGTTCTGTCCTTTAATTCTTATGGATATTCTGAGGCTACTTTATTACTTAAACAAGTCAAACCCCTGAGTCATCCCACCAATTCATTATGCTAAATTTACCATGGGCTGAGCAGTGGTAAAAGAGGAGCTCTCACAACTCCTACAAGTCGTAATAGATGAATCACTTCTTGAACAAGTGCCAGCAAGGTCATGTTGAAAAGAAGATTTAGGCATTTTACCATTTGTTAATTTAGACATTCAATTTTTAGACCCTATGCCTTCACTTTGTCCATTGAACATACATGGCTATATTTGCTCTCTGCAGAGTGAAAACGTATGCTTTTTAAACCAGTTTGGGGTTAGTGCTTCACTGACCACTGGTTGGGTTTTTTGTATTACACTTTGTTCAAGATGGGACTTACTGCTTTATAAACAACTACATCAATAAGGAAATCCATGAGGAGAACGACAGTGTAGTTAAGAAAAAGCGCCTGCACAGAAAAAAAGCGTTTCCTTTGTCTAGGAAAGGATTCTGCGTCTGGTATGTGAGCCTGCAGGCACGCGTGTATTCTGTTGCCATTATTGTTCTCTTACTGTCATACCAATGCCTGAACAAAGCCCGCAACTGCAGCTTAGTGGCTGTTTCTTACCTGTCATAGCAACACCTCATTAGAAACTGTACAAGATGGAGAGGTGTCAGAGTGGTGTTAATCCTTTCTGCTCCAAGTCTACAGTTTAAAGGTGAATACTGACACTAGAATTAGCGTTTTGAGTGACAGTGGGGTGTTAGCAACTAGAAATGTTAAAAGCATCTTAGCATTTCCCAGCTGCTACTCTACCTTTTAATGTTTTTCTATACCAAATACCAGGAGCCAACCCCTCCTCAAGTGGTGCCTTTGCAGGCCACCTCTGGCCAAAAAATTAACAAAAGTGGTCTACTAGCAGAGAGCTCTAGTGAAAGGAAACTAGGAAATGTAAGAAAAATGGCTGGTATGTCCTGCTGGCTGTAGCCAAGGAACATCTCCAGACTGCTTGAGCAATGTGGCCAGGGCTGGTCTGTCAAATCCAGTTCTGACATGTACTATGGCTGTTAGTCACAACCCCCCTACAGACAAGGGTGTATGCGTAAACTCTTCATCTTTACCTTCTGTGGCAAGGCTTCCCTGAGGACGCCCAAATTCTGCCTATGTCCCAGCATCCCACAAAGTTAGATACTTCTTAGCTTCCTTTACCATATTTTCCAGTTTGAGTTGGCTGAGAGTGGCCTTTGAGGTGACACAGGCTGCAGTCACAGGAGAAGTTTGTCTCAGATCTCTGATAAATCAGTAAAAAGATTCCTATTAAGCTATTAATAACAGTGATAATAATGACCTACATGATCCATGTCTTTGGTGTTTGGGGTTTTTTTTCTTTCTTTCCAGTGGTCTACAGAAATGATGCAGTAAAGATGTGAGGGTGCTGAGGCACTGACACAGGTTGCCTGAAGAAGTGGTTAAATGCTCCATCCCCGGCAGGGGGATTGGAACTGGTCTTAAAGCCCTTTCCAACCCAAGCCATTCTATGATAGCCTCAGATCCACAGGATTATACAATACATTTATCAATAGGCAAGGCTGGTGGGTTTTTTTCTGTTCTTGTCAGCTGCTGTTTAATTTGTTAGCTGTTTAATTTGTGCTTGTATTAAACATCAATTAACTAGTTTGTTAAAGGGCTGATTGGAAGGAGCCTTTCATGAAAATTCCCCAAAAAGTGCTATTGCTAACTAATGTGAGAGTGGCAACTGTCCAGCTGGAACTAGTGTTTCTCTTAATGACTAAGACACTTCTATTTATTACATTATTTTCTCTCATTAAATGCATAGCTTAATATCCTTGCTTAGATACTATCTTAATTCTATCCTGGAACTAAGTGCTACCCCTCCTGGGCTGAATTTACAGCTTTGTGCAATTGTTCAAAGCTGAGGAAAGAGTGATAAAAACAGTTGAGGTTTTCACTTCATGGGTAGACATGCATATTGTTAAAAAGGGTATAATTAGTGGTGAAAATCAGTTGTGCCATGGAGTTTTCCCATCATCTCCTGAAAATGATTGATTGGACAATTCAGAGAAGACCGAAAGACTAATAATAAATGAAAGGATGTAACACCCTACAGGAATAGGCACGTAGCAGGACAGAGGTGAAATACTGATTCAGCAGTAACAGAGAGGATTTGGGAAAAATGCCAGAAATCCATAGCTTAGTTAGAAATCCACTGTGAGACCATGATGGGAACTGGCATGGGCACAAAGGAAACGCCTGCCCATACAGGAAACACTATTTATGGCAATCTGTCACTGGCTGGAGAGCGAGCTAAACAGACTGTTTTCTCCCTAGAAGTAGCCCAAAGGCACTTGTCTGGCAGGGATACTGATGGCTTTCTTGAGCTATGGGGACCCTTTAGGACTGGTTTACAAATACTAGTAACAGTTTAAAAGATAAACAAGCGTTACTGAAGCAGCCAGGAGGAAGTGTGGGAGAGGACCTTAGTGCAAGGCCTGCTTGCAGCTTGGCAACTCTAGTTTATTTCCCCGCTCTGCCAGTAGACTTCTGTGACCTTGGTTAAGCTGTGAAGTTGCAGTTGCTCATATTATCCCATCTCAAGCCTGTCCTGTCTAATGTGGCAGCTGCTCAATGTGTAATTTTCTGCATGTTTCTCTACAAGAAGACATTGATCTTCTTGAAGTAATTTACTGTGGAAAGGAGAACAAATGGAACATAGCTTAGTGGTATGCACAGATTGCATGATATAATTTAAAAGTAAGTTCCAAGCTTCCTTCTTGGAAAGCAGGAAATTTTGAATATGGCTTTTCTCTTGGCTTTATGAGGGATTACAGGGAATGGATTGAACCTGTGTGGAGATTTAAGGGTCTGTATTGCTATGCAATGTAAATTAATCAAAATGTCCTGTGATGAAACAAGAATTCTCCATTTAGACTTTGAAGAAACACAGAATTTTGATATGAAGAGAGGTAAAATCATATACTCAGCAGTATTAAGATACCCGATTTCAGTGTTTGTAGATTTGTGTTTAGATGTTCTGAGTGGATTGGAATGGTTTTATGAATGGTAGAAGAGCATCTCCTTTGCCCTAAAATACTAATTTCTTATGTTATTTCTTCCCTTATACCTTCATATTTTCTTTGTAAGGATTTTGAGAAAGATGAAGCTCTCCTTTAAACAGAGGATTCTGACTGCAGGAAGTCTAAAAATTACATCCCATTTCTTCTATTTATTTTTCATAATTAAAGCCAGAGTAAAATTAGACAGAGGAAGCCATTGTGTTAGGGGAAATGTAAAGCAAACACAAAAGAAACCCTGAAGACATAGGGGAAAATCCTAAAAATATTTATCCACAACATCAACATTTAACTGAGGGAATCACTGTTTAGTTCTTTTGTATGTAACAAACTGAAATGAAGGTCATGCTTGGGAATGAGGCCTGTGGGTGTGGGGTGCACTGCTGGAGAAATGTGAGTGCCAGTGTCCCCCAGCAGTTCCTGAAAGTCAGCACCTTGCCAGTCAGTGCAGGCATACTTTGCGTGCAAACTTGGCTGAAGAGGAAATTAAACATGCATGATCTGTGGGCAGTTTTTTTGACATTAAAATAAAACCCTCTTGAAAAAGCAACATGATGGCTATTGCCATTGTTACCATTCCACACGTGGCACCTTCACAGAGTGACTAATTCCCTGTGAATTTCATGAATGTGAGACTTGATCAATCCCCTGTGCATTAGGTGTTTAACCATACTGCAGGAGAGGAAGGCTCTGATAAACATAACATCCTTTCAGTGGAGACATGTAAGCCTAAGGCCTTCAGCTATTTTATCAGCTTTATTTTTAACCCTGGTAGAAATAATGGAGTCTGGGAAATTGTCCTGCTGTTCATTTGATTAAGGTATGGGCAGAAATAAAGGAAGGCCAGAACCAGAGCAAATGTGAATTATGGTTTGTTGAGAGTATAAAAATTCACAGCTGCTGAGGATGTAGTCTCTTGAATATAAAAGTGCTTTGAAGTGACCTTTTTCACCTGTAAATCTGAGTTGTCCACACCAGAATTTAGTCCACAGGGGAGAAAGCAACTGTGTTGGCTGCTGCTTCTCCTGTAATCTGTGCTTTTCCTGAGCAACTGGAACACTACCATTGTAAAATGTAATTATTTCATACTAAATTTGCTAAAGAATGTCTACTTAAATTGTAAATCTTTCAGAACATGTCATGCGACAGATCACATGTAGGTACCCCCATTTTCCAGGATTACTCAGCTTTACTACCTAATTTGCTTAGACACATTTATTATGGCCCCCATGCATCAAAGAGTGAAGTCCAGTGCTATCTTTCCAAGTGTTTCATATGCATTTCTTTTTGCTTTCTGACACAGGTCCAAGCTGTTTTGAGAAGACACTGGAATCAGTACAAAATCCAGTTTGAGCACAGTTTTAGCCACTCAGATGCCATGCGCACCGCTTCCTATACCGTATCGTCCATCAGCGATGTTCAAGGCTACAGCTACAATCACGACTGCACTAGTGAACATTTAAATGGGAAGGGCTACCATGACATGGAGAGTGTTGTTTTAAAAACTGAAAAAATGTATGGCTGACTGCGAAAGGCTTGGCCTATGCCACTGTGCTTACCCTCCTGAACTTTAAGTTGATTTAATGACTTCATGGCCAGAAGATTTTACCTAACTTGGGATATGTTATTCCCCTGAATGATGCAAACTAAACTAACACATTTTTCATATGTATGTATATGTATGCAAATATACATATCTTTGGTTTTCTGTGTATCTTTATAGTGTGGACATCTGTACATATATATATCTATATATGTATGTGCATTTATATGAAGATACAAACTTTGCCTCTTCAGTTTCTACTGTGTAGACAAAGTTGGCAATTTTTTGTACAAAGGGAATCAATGAAGGATTTCTTTTTTTCTTGGAAGTTTGTATAAGGCTGTGTTGTGTTGATGCCACTTCACTTGTCTATAGAATCTTGGAGTGTAAATACCATACTGTATTGTCTTAATTCAACTTAGAACAAAAGAAAATGGTTGAAGTAGGTGCAATAATAACAATAGATTGTCCAGGTTAATTTTGTGGCCAGCATTTGACTGTCAAAAAGCCCAAGAGGTAGTCTGAGATAACAGATTCAGACACTGATCATTTGGTTTGGTCAACAATACTGAAGGTTTGGTTTGGTCAACAATACTGAAGGTTTGGTTTGGCCAGTTTCTTTTTTCCACTATTTTAAATCAAGCACAGATACACCAGTGTAAATTTGAGATTTTACTTACCTCTGTAATACTACTAATGTAGTGTTTCACAGCACGCTTTGAGCAGTTGTATTTAAACTACTTTTGCGTATACAGGAGTGTCTCCTTCTCAAGTTTATGGACATTTCTTACTGACTTTCAGACAGACAAGATCAAGGAGGCATTACTGCCAGAAAGTAGTAACCTGAATAAGTGCAAATCCTTACAGGCACTAACACATAACTGAAGCTGATGGAACTTCACTGTGTGCGTAAGGAATTTACTCAACTGGGAAACGCTCATGTATATAATTTGTTCTAGGCATGTTGTTGTTTTATTTTTAAGTGTTTCCCTGGCCATATGCTTGATAACATATTCCTTCATTCTTGGGGCAAAGTTTTGATCAGTTTTGTGGCGGCTTTTTGTCTGGGGAAAAAAGCCTGCAAGGCTGAATGCAGTGCCAATGTCATATGACCTTTAAAGCCAGTGTGTGAGATTCAGGCTAATCAAGCAACTTGATGATAGTAATGATCATTTTTTGGAAAACCCAGTAAGAAGTTTGTCTTACAAGGGTTCAAAACATTATGGATTGATAATATTATTTGGAATGCTTGACTCTGAATCTCTGTTACGTAGCTTTGAACATACTTTTAAGTTGTTTCATTGGTTCTGTTGGGGAATAAAGATCACCCTGAAAATGAGGTTGTCAGGACAGTCTTGAGAAAATGTATCTTTATAGTGATCTATGTTTTTGTAAATCTTTGTTTTAAAGGAATTGTAGTTTTCTTAAGTGAAATGACGAAAATGCTCAAGAATGAGGGCATGATGTGAGGTTAGAAGAGTCTTACTGAAAATCAATAAGGTAGAAAAAGGTTTTACTGGTTTATTTTGCTGATAAATCTACTTCAAGTGGGGAAAAACCAAAACAAAGTAGAAGAAAAGTAGTGCTGGAGTTGACAGACAATTATGCTAATTAATGTATATCTGGTGCATGTAAGCCAGTCAGAAGAATGCAAGACGGTTCTTTCTGACACCACTTCAGTTTTAAATACCTACTTGTGTATATGAACAACTTGACTTTCACATTTAATCATTTTTGTCAGTAGCCTTTCTGATAGCTTCATTAACATATAGTTATTTTGCTGTGACAGTGTTCATTAGTTTGTAATGAAGTGTTCATATCGCTTCAAATGCTTTGTATTGAGAAGGAAAACATTAGGAGGAAGCAGTAATTTCATGCCACTTGCACCTTTCTGTAGTTTTTTACAGTTTTTATGTCTGGAGTTTGAATCTAGAATTTTATTAATGATTTAGTTTCATAATGCAGAATCTCAGCTAGGATGCATGGATCAAGATTTCTGTCCTTCCGCAGGGCTGTTGATTGATGAGAATTATTTGAAAATCAGTAGGATTCTGTACTTTAGAATAGTGTGAAATATGGCAGTCAGATGTCACAATCTCTTAAATTGTAAGAATACAGTAACAGGATCTGCTACAACATGATTAGAAGTTACTTACAACTGTGCTTGCTGACCTCTCTGGGCAATGTTCTGGAAATATTAGTGGTGTTGCAAATCCCTGCTCTGGTAGAGCAGCTTTATACTGGGGGACTAGATCATCAACTGGTATAGATCTGTCTTGAGTTCCATTTTCAAAATCAATGGGTACCAGCTGAGGATCAAAGCCCAGGCAGACATCTGTCTATTTAAAAGTGCTTTGAAGTATTTTATGTCATCTTATCAGGCAATTATTTCATGGTACCTCGTGGGTTGTTGTAGCGTATGCAACACTTTATACAGCGTGATACAATATTAGATTTTGAATTAAGCTTCCTTCTCAGCTAGTTCAAATTTAATAACCTGTAATTTTTTTTCATGAGACACAAAGTACTAGTTGGTAATTGCTCCCTGTCCTCTGTTAGAAACTTGTCATGGTAATTTAGGAGGGAAAATTGTTCTCCTACAGAAATCATCCTACTTCTAGCTGGACAGTTGCAGCATGCTTCTATGCATGCCTGCACTTTGGAAATTAAGTACACATACAGCTGGATGTGCAAGAAAATGTAGCTGTGGAGGGTTACATGGCATAGGAGAGCTATGTTTTCCCCCTTCTCAGGAGATTAACTAATCTGTTTCCTATTTTGCATTGGAAAACATAAATTCCCTATTTTGCCTTCCTACCTCACCTTTTTCAGTTCCTACACAATCAAGAGAAGAGTCTGCTGCTTAAAATGTTTTTCTGTCATCATAAATTAAAATCAAATTCTTACGCTGATTTCTCTTTCCTTATTTTCTACTTTACAAAATGTTGTAGTCCTTATCTGTGTGCTCCGGATGGAAATAAACGTTTTTGTTGGCGCTGTGAGGTATCTTTGAACATGTATTATTTGCTTTTGGGGGTTTTTTTGTTTTTGTTTTTTGGTTTGGGTTTTGTTTTTTGTTGTTGTTTAGTGAGGATATATTGCATCAATCTACAGGGGCTACAGAAATACTTATCTTTCGTCTCTATCTTTAATACCAACATGTTAGTATCCTATGAGAGGAAATGTCTATTATTTTTAATGCTACTGTCTTCAATTAATAAAATGCTCCATTGCAGGATCCTCTCAGCTGTTTGATTTTTAATGTTAGCATTTATGCTATGTGATGATCTACTAGAGTATTTGGCTGTAGAAATGCTGCAACATGTACTCCTTTTCATGTCATAAAACATTTGGGCTGGAAACCAAGCAACATTCAAGTATTGTGCTATGTAAATAAGATTAATAGAAGCTACAGCATTGTATTTATTGCTTACACTAAGAATGACATTGAAAAAATGTGAAGTTATTTTTTGTTTGTGCTTTGTTTTCATTTTGTTCATATGAATCATCATGCATTTTAATTGCTGAAAGAAGTATTATGTTTGTGATCAATAAAATATTACTACGGTTACTCAGATCTCTTATGTTCTAATATGGAAATAACAAAGTGATCATCACAGATGTCTTAGCTGTGTATTAATGAAATATTAACCCAGGGTGAAAGTCATTACATAGAGTTATTAACAATTATTCCATTTTGAAGTGTTTATTTAATAGTTACATTTTTAATGCATAGTAGAGTGTTGCATTTCTGGAGGATGCTTGCACAGATATACTCAAAATCTTTATATTTCTACTTCTCATCTCCTGAATCTGACTTTTAATGAAAAGTTATTAATACTTCTATTAAGAAATTTTCTGTGCCATCATCAACTGGCAGCAGAGTAGAGCCTAAAGTAAACATATCTGTCTTCTTTGTTCCATCGGTCTAGGTGGAGTTCCTTTCAACATGGCATTCAAGCAGGTGTCAACCAAAGAGACTTGCCTGTGCAGAAGCTGTTTTGTTCTATAAGACCTACAAGAACCAAAGCAATAGAAAAATGAGTGAGGTGTCCCTGTTTGCCCTTCCCTTTCCACCCTGAAGTGATAGCCTCTGCACAAAAACTGTGAATGACAGGTATGTTTTAGATCTGTAGAACTGGGCCTGTTCTTTGAATGCTGAAGCCTATCTGATCTTAGATGTCTACCAGCATGTCAGTGCATAAATCACTTGAGTATGTATTATATAGTAAAACAGCAAATAAGTGCTGGTAAGTAGATTTAAAAATAAATGAATAAATAATGCAGTGGAAGGCTTTTCAAATTCTTTATATGTAGTAGCAGGAATCTATATGCCTCATTGTCCGTGTGAAAAAGCTAGAAAGATGGATTAAATGGTTTAACCAGTGATAAAGTTGGGACGTAGTCTTTATCCAACTGATGGATTAAAGCTGTGCTTAAGAGGACACAGAAATGAAAGGGAATAAGTACTCAGACCAAGGAGTCAATAAATGGGGGGTTTTGGGGTTTTGTTTGGTTTTTCTCATTAGAAATCATCGAAGGCTGCAGAGCTTAAGGGATTTATGGAGTGGTGGTTTTAGGAGGAAAAATTACAGGGAGGAGAATATGTTTGCACTCAGAGCTGTAACCACACCAGAAGAGAGCAGAGGAAGAGTTACTTTGCAGTTTAGAAGGGAGGACATGTACAAACCAGATAATGGCAACAGACATGTAAAAAAAACCAAAATGTTCAATGTGGAAACTGAACTAGAGAAGACTGTGTGTCATACTTAGTTGTTTAGCCTAGCTCTGGTTTAATTTCTTGGCAAGAACAGTAATTTTTATTATTCTTTTTCGTAAAAAAAAAAAAACAAACAAAAAACACCACCAAAAAAAAAAAAGAAAAGTTGCTTCTGTTTGCTTTAAGTGAGACAAAATCCTTTTGAGGTTGAGGATGTCAGGAAAGGATGTGTGGTAGTAGTTGAGGGTGGAGAAGGAAGAGGCAGAAATCATTGTCTTGGGGCTTTAAAACTACTTCACTCTGAAATCTCAGTTCAGCCAAGGTATATAAGCAATTCTGAGCTAAAGAAATGTACTCATGAAAAATAGAAAATAAGTGCCTAAATAAGCCAAGCAATATTAGAAGACACAGGGATCTAATACTGGGTCTTAATAACTACTGTGTATATAATACCCATATTTAAAAGTGTGCTAATGTCCAATCAACAAATGCACAATCTCCCAACTCCCATTCCTGACTTTTAAGCAGGAAACTAATTTCAGGTCATTGTGCCTATCTGGGACTGAATGTCAGTCAGTGGAAATGGCTACAGATTCTACTAGTATTAATTTACATCCATTACTTCAGCTAAAGATATAGCTTACTGTTTTCTACCAGTATATACTAATACCAGTCATTGCTTCTCGGTGATACAGATTCTGTGTGGCTGCATATGCAGGGTTCAAATTGTTACTTACATAAAAGTATAAAATAATTGTTAAATGATAGAGAAAAAAGTAAAGCAAATTCCCCAAATCCAAATGTTACTGCCTACAACATTTTGTCCTTATGCCCAGCACTAGAAAAATTAACATAAGTTGTATCCAAAGTAGCATTTGCAATTGGAGTATATGCATCTAAAAGCATGTGAACACAGTATTTTGCCCCTGAAAGAAAATAAAACACAGCATCCTGTTCTCCGCAGGTAAGAGTAAACAGTGACTCTTAGAATTTATATATAATTTTAATGAAGGAAATACTCTTACAGCATAAGTAGCTTTGTAATATTTAGACATGACAAAAAATAAGCTTGAAAATAAAGTTCAAGCAAAGAAACAAACCCAGCCAGTTTCACATCACCTACTGCCACAAGTACCATTCTAGAAGCTCTGCAAGATACGAAGTTTATGTCTTTTGAAAATATTTCAAGTGCTCTACTTGTGTATCATGCATGGTCTCGTCATGGCAGTCACCGCAGAAGTAAAAGTTCTAATCCAAAGTTTGAACTTTTTACGGTTACCTGAGTCTCCTTCTCAGAAAAAAAAGGCAAACAAAGTACAAAATACTCTTTGAATTAGTGGACCAATTACATGTCCAAGTGAGTCATTCCCATTGTTAGCACCAAGCCTGCAAACTGAGCTACTGCACATTGACGGAAAAAAAAATAACAGAATTAAAGTTACAGAATTAAAACTGAACGTGTTTTCATAGTAGTGTTGGGGTTCGATGTGGGCTGTATGCATTGGGTCTTCATTGCGTTTGAGAAAGGACAAGCTAAACCTAAATGCCAAACTCTTCATCATATCATGTTTTATTTGGCACAACAATTTGTGGTCAAACCCATATTTGAAAATAGAATAGGCAAGTGGAGGATGAGGGAAAGCAGGTGGATGTGCTGACACACACATTAAATGGTCTACAGGTATGTGGCTGCTGCAGCCTGCTCTGAAGATTGTGTAGAGCTGAAGCACTACCTACTATACTTGGCCAGAAGCACTGAGTATGGAATTTAGGAAAGCTTTAGGAACAGCAAGATAATTCTTACTTATATTGAAACAGCAGTAACACACAATGCACTTAATACAGAAGCAAACATAGGGCTGGACACAAAAAAAACACAACCTTTATCAAATCTCACAAAGCAGCCTGAGCAAGGTCTGTTTACATATGCTGCTCTATAAATAATCATCAGTGAACAAAGGAAAAGTTTTTTCCCTGTCACTTCATTTTCATACACTGTGAACATTGTCTTTCCCAGGAGCTTGTCTTTAAACCGTACCCAGAGCCTGACTGGAAGTTCAGAGCTGACAGCCCTCTTGTTTATAATTGTAATTATTATCTATCACCCCACAGCTGTATATTTTTAGTAACTTTTAAAGCATCCTGCCTAAATGAAGAATGGAGATTCATCCACATGCAGTTCATGCTTCATTTGAGACAAATGACATATAGGACTGCTTTTTAAATTAAACTCAGACTTATGAGTTTAAAATAAATGCGCACATTAAACTGTAAAGCTATTTACAACTGCAACTCCTCATGACTATTTAAAAGTTTTCTTCCCCTCAACAAACTTTACCACTTTCTAAATAAAAACTGTTACAATGGGAAAGTATCTTCTCGCCAGTGCTAACTCACATAAAGCTTAATACCTTGGTTTAGGTGAATTTAACAGAATATAAATACAGAAAACTCAAAGCCTGTAATGCATGCTGCCTGAAAAAGTGCTCACACGTTATTGTTGATTCCTGATCTAAGACAATCAAGCTTTTCTGGAAATTCAGGCTGCATAATCAGTGGCAATCCAAAAAAAGGGCACAAAGGAAGAAGAGGTGAACACTGGTGCTGGCATCCCTGGTGCTATCTGACTAAAGCAAGTTTTAACGTTAACTGCGGTCACCTGGGATGCAGGCAACCTAAGCTAAGTTTTTCATTCTGCAGGAGCTCAAATGGACCAAGAATGCAAACCTCCCACTTCTAAGTGTCAGGTATTGATGTTCCCTCCTTGCTGACCCAGAAGAGCATATTCTTTTATGCAGAGAAATGGTTTGGAGTCACCAGTGCTCCAAAGTTTGGGCAGAGATTAGGAATGAATCCTCAATATTTGCTGTAGACAGCAAATACTTACATGAAAACTGCAAAAATTATGAAAGTAGAAAATAAGCTTAACACAAGAATGTATTTGCTTAGTTCCTTATCTTGATATTTGGAAATGAAACTTGACAAATACGTGCCTGTAGCAGTGAAAGTGCTTCTGAAGGTCCTCTGTGTATTGGATAGATACTGCTGTTACACTGGTGTAATGAATGTCAACCAGGTCAATTTCTTCTGAAGAAGGGTAGTCTCAGTGTTGCTCCATGTTGTGACAGTCGATTGTACATACACTAGCATTTCATATTAATCTATAAGAAAACAAAATATTGAATTAGTAGGAAACAACACTATTTTGATGTTACAAGAAGTATATTGCACTGAACAGAAATACCTATCAGAGTTTTCTTATTCTAAACACAATTATAAACATGATGATAAAAACATTTCTGGGTATACTGAATTTAAAGTAAAGGAAAAAAGATGAAATGAACTATTTTGCGCCTATTCTTCTAAATGTGTTACAGAAAGGTTTAAAATCAGAGTATTTTTACTGTTCATACCACATACTTGTAGACTTACACATCAGATATTTAATAATGACTTTGTCCCTTAGGTTCCACTGGATGTAAGAGCTCATCAGTGAAGAGACAGGAACAAATAATCACATTTTACTTAGTTAACCTTGAATATGAGCCAAATTTGTGCATTTACAGAGAGCTCAAAAGCACATTTGGCTAAGTTTCCCAGACAGATCTGTGGCCATATATTCCACAGAACAGTGCCCATAGCCCAGTTTGTTTCTGTTACTCACAAGGGACTCCCATCTTGTGCTTCCTAATGGATTCCACAAACTGTCTTCAAGCACTGGCTACTTCCATCTCATTTCAGGTTGATGATGACAATAGAAGTTTCCTTCTTCGAGAGTCACTTCCAATATTCTGCAGGCAGATAGTCACCACGGATACTTGAGAATCTGCAACAAAAGGAAAATTCAGGATGACCTGACAAATCATACTGAAGTTGTATTACTATTCTGTGTGCTGTAATACAGTACAGTACTCTCATATAAAAAGTATCTCAGGTTAACATAATTGTAATACACTTTAACCAGGTGATGCAATGGACTACCTACTACAAAGTTAAAATACCAATTCCTTCAAAATCGTCATAGCAAATACCTGTGGTAAAGTTAACTCAATTTCAGATAGTTTCAAGTTTTGGGCTCTGACCCAAACTGTGCTTTCCAGTTCAGGTCTGCATTTCCTACAAGGTATAGAAAACACTTCCCTTTCTTTCTGACAATGGAAAATGATAGTAGTTATTTCTTTATTTAAAGCTGCTCACGTCTTTTTTTACTGATGTTTCCTCACAGGGGCTGGTTTATAGCAGTCAGGAGTGCTGTAAATAGCCTGCTTTAGGCATAATTAAAAAGCTAATCAGAATGATCTGCAATTGAAATCTAAGAAATTCTTAATGAAGAAAGTTGAATAAGGAAGCTTTCAGGGAGATAAGAAACATATCCATAACAAAAATGGAAATATGTTAGCACTAGAAATCTGGAAACATGTTTTTGTTGCAGGCAATAGCAGCAGTACATAGAGTTATATTTCATTATTTAACAGAAACAATATTTTTAAAGTCATGTAACGTGCTGGGTTTTTTATAAATAAGAGCACTTGAGGTGCTAAAAAACCCTTCTTATGTAAGTTCTAGCAAAAATACTTTAAGTTTTATACCTTACTCTCTTTCCCACCACTTCAGACCTCAGTATTTCCCTAGCATTGGTGTGATTGCTTCTATTCTTCCAAATAAAATCATCCCCTCATTTCTTAGTATTCACCAAAGACCAGCACCCAGTGGACATCCACATCTCTGAAAGATAATTGCACCAGCTATCTCCAAGTGTCTCGGGAACCAAAGGCAATACTGCTCCAGGCTGGCATCTTTTCCCAACCCTGCCAGCTGCACCAGGACCCCAAGAGTCTGCAGTAGGCCAGTCACTAGCACTCACTGACTTTCTGATTCAGCTGATGTACACTTGGCACAGGAATGAAGGAAGAGAAGCCTCGGAGTCTTTAACTCACACCCATTTCCTCAGTAAAATTCTTCTGGCACTGGGGAATAAATGGCACTGCGCCTTCCTGCAAGGAAGAATGCGCTAAGCTGGTTTTCTGGCTGTACTCTCCTTGCAGTGCAACGGAATCTCTGGCCTTCTCCTCAATCACTCCTTGTTTATGCCTTTTTAATGCTGTTGAAACAACTGAAGGGAGAAGAAATCCCCATCGGTTTCTAGATGCAGCAGGAGCTGTAAGTTGAAAGCCAGACAAATCTAAGAATTCATCATATTTCTAATCCTACAGAATCATACAATAAGCAAAGCATGGATTGGTATGAACACTCTGCAAGCTCATGGCAATACTACAAATACACAAAGACAGTAGCAACATGGAAAGCCTATAGAGTGATGGTGTTAAAAATTAAAACCAAAAAAGATATTTGCACAAATATGGACTGTTGATGATTTAAGAACTCAAAAAAAGTCTCTGTTCTATCACTGAAAAATAACTGTACTTTAAAATAAAGAAAAATTACACATTCCACTCTTTACTGTCTCTGCTGACTTTCCAGGCACATGCATGCTGGTGAGAGGAAAAGTTAAAAAGGAGCCTGAGACTTTTACCATCAGTCGGCATGACCCATATGCTTAAGAGAAACAACAGTGTAGCAACTTCGCATGTTCTCTTTCCCCATTTCCTTCCTTAACTCCTTTAGCCCCTTCTTTTACTCACAACATAATATTATCTGGCTTTCACTTCAGTGATTCAACATGTTGAACTCCTTTGCTACCCAGCCTGGTTCCCAACAGTGCCAAGATAAAGAAATCATTCCTATTTCTGTTAAAGCAATATTTATTGTTGAAAGTATTTAGTGCAGCATTCAAATACTAACTCCTATTTCCAGACTAGATGAGAAAGTTCCCATACACTTCAGTAAAGCAGTTTAAATAAGATGTTTAGACCAACCTAACTGCCAGAAGGCGAGCACAATCTTTTTAAAGGTTGAAAATACTTGCTTTTCTTAATAATGTCTCCTCTGGTTGCAGCTGAAAACAATGTATTAACATAATGAAAACGACTAGTCTAGCAATGGTTCACTCTGAACTGTAACTGAGCTCAGAATGAGCAGGGGTTTGTATTAAGTACATGTGGATGTGCATCATTAAGTAAAATTAAAAGAAAAAATCAAGTTTGCCCTACTTGCTACCACCTAACCCGTGAAGTTGTATTGCCCTCACGTTCACTGATAAGCAGCATCCATAGAGTCTACCTATGGAGCACCTATTTGGCATGTTCCATTCACCTTTGTAACAACCATTATGAGACCATATCAACTCATGCATTCGATTGCATTTGACCAGCTGACCCTGCAAGCCTTGGTGTTCATCATAACTTCCCTATAAGGTCTGCCCTATCTTTGTTTGAGGTTCCATACATTTCTTTCTTTCAAAGTATTTATTTGAAGTAGCCTCTGAACATTTATCAGGAGATAAATGAAACTGGCAATATGTCCTCTAATAGAGGGCATAATAGTTGTTTGTGCATACTGATGGGCAGGTTATGTATCTAGCGAGATACACTTAAAAGAATCTGTTGTCTCCAAGTCACAGATAATTGACATTTACTGGAGAATGTGAGTTACCACAGAGAGAATAACCTTTAAAGTACATTAAATACAAGGAGAGATCAAATTAACAATGCTGTCAGAAAACTCTTTGATACCCAAACTGTTACCTTTTCCAGCCCTTTTATATTATGTTTCCAAGCCCACAGTGATATGCGATGTACTAAAATCACTATATGCACATCACATGTAACCCGAAAAAAACAGAGGGGTACCTGGTAAAAATGGGTCCTGCTGTTGATAAAATTAGAGGGGTTTTATCACTGCTGCCTCATTGCAGTCATCTTCAGGGTACTGTACTGAATCTCCTTTTCTGGACCCAGTGTGACTTTGAATAGTCCAGATAATGCGCTGCTGCTTGAGAATTGCAGGTTCCGGATTACACTTCATTGCCAAAGAGCAATGTTTAAATTTAAAGAATGATCCTGGCAGATATTACTGCATCATCTTCATACTCTATTTTTCAGACAATGCAGCTCAGGGGATATATTAAAGCTAGATGAAATATGATCCACTATGTTGTTCTTAATACAGAGAAAGGCCAAACAGACTTTCTGATGTATAATATTGCCTTTCAGCTTAAATAGCTGTTTAAAAATTGAGAACGTGAGATCCCCTCAGCAACAAATGGTGTGAGCAGCATGTTCTCATTTCAGTGATGACAGAAACCACAGTTCAGCAAAAAAAGATCTTTCTTCTCCCTACTTGCTCTAAACTTGTCATTTTAATTTCAAGCTTTCTTCATCATCTGTAGGTACTTAGTTGGAAGGGATATAATACTGTAATTCCCAATCACATGGCTATACTATGTGTCAATAAAATTATTCGGTTTTGCTTTGGGATTCAAAGTCAATGAATCTGCATATTAGTTTAACTGCCTCTAAAGTTTCCCACCACAAGAAGATGTGAGTCTCGGACCTACCTAAGTCTGCAATGGGAGTGCAACAGAAGTGCACTTGTCCTACCAGCACTCCAGAAAGCCACAGGCAGGACCTGAACTCTCTGAATAAACTTCTTATAACAAGATCTATTTTTACCTGTCAGTTCAGTGAATGTCTGTGGCCACCCAGACATCTCGACAGTAGAACAGTTCAGGTATCCTTCATAGTTGATGCTCTCTGGTGCTGGATTATTCTTTTGATCTTCCTATAGGAACATCTGCAACAGAAGAGCCTTGAGACTTCCACCTCTCATGTGAACTTGAACAAGGACAAATATATTCTGGTCCTTTTTTGTTTAATACTGTGTTTATTTTTCTTGCCTCCTTTGAGTCTATCTTGGCCCTGTTCTAAAAGCCACTACAGTATCCGCTCCAAGTATTTCATGCACTGTCAGTTTTTTGCAATAGCTATTCCAGACTAGTTATTCCAGAACTACTCCTGTAGATACTGCTGTTCCTCTAGAATAAAAGAGGGT